>MU721806.1:14070-36778 GCA_026770625.1 Nicotiana glauca
GGGGGGGGGGGGGGGGGGGGTGTTGGAGTTACCTGATTTGGGTTGATGATAGTTAGTTAGGTGTTTGGCCGAGCTGTATTTATTAACAGATCCGGCCCATTTTTGCTTTTTTCTCTGTTAATTGTATTCTTTCATTACAGCGCAATATAATTGGGAAGTTAGATAATTTTGTAACAGTTTTTTGACAGAAAAGAAATGACAAAAACCCTCTCGAAGCTTCCTCTCTAAACATGAACCCTAAATTCAATCTTCTCTATTTCCGTTCGATCTACAAATCTTAACATGTATTTTTTTTTTGTCTGATTTTTCGTCGTTCAAGGTTTGCTTATGCATGGCACCTGATTATTTCAATGCTATTATATTAGATTGGATTAAGAATCTAACAATGAACCTAACATTAGATTAAGAATCTTGGATTAAATGACATTTTAAATGATAAATCTAATATTAGATTAAGAATCTAACAATGAATAAAGTTGTTTAATCCCGAAAAAGGATAAAATTTAGGGATTTTTACCTTCCTATACCACATATGAAACCTTATTACCCTTAATGTTTAAGGTTTGAGTTAATTACATTTCAGCATACCAAATTACTATTTATATACCATAATTCAAATCAGGGATATAATTAAGGGTGCATTTATATTAGGCATAATTATAGGATCGTATATTCCCATTTTCTCTTTCCTTTCATCTCAACTAAAATACAAATTCAAAATCTAAATTTATATTAGGCTAACCAGAATACACTCATTGAAGCCAAAACTATTTTATTGAACGAATCTCGTGTGCTTAAAATTTTCAGCTACTTTCTATTCTCAGATGTACTTAAAAAATAAATGAATCGTGCATACATTATTTTTAGACTGTATTTCCTGTGCTCAGCTTATTAGAAAAAGGAGGCACGATATTCACCTTCGAAGGAGCAGAGAATAAAAGCTCTCTCAAAGTTTCTCTTAGAGTTCATAGTCCATAGTTTTACTGCAAGGTAATTGGAGTTCTTTTTTTTCCTCTCGTATAATTCATCAAGCTAATAAAAAGAAAATTTCAAAGAATTCTACAATTTGGATATTCTTTAACAAAATTGTGAATGATTTTCCGGTTCAGTTGCACGCCTTGTTTGATGAAAAATATTGCTGCTTGTGCTACACAAATACCAAATGGTATAGTGGTTAGCCAAATGGGAGTAGTGTTTATCACTAGCTTCAATTCTTCTACATTGGTCACGGTTGTAAGTTTCCAAGGATTCTGCTGCTGCTGTGATTATACCTGCTGACCACATTAATCTACAATTCATCTACAGAAAATAATGCATTTACAACTAGAATACAAATAATCTACAAACTATCTACAAACTGAGTATATTGAATTTTAATATCCCAATTCCTATTCTATTATAGTTTAATTGGGATTTTCGACATAATTGTAGAATATTTGTAGAAGTTTTAGTCTTCCCAATCTACAATTTATCTACAATTTCTGAAAATATGTCTTCTTCTTCTTCTTCGAGTTTCAATCTGAAATTCAGTCAAAAACCAAGTCTAATCTTCACCAAAACCCCTCAAAATTGAGATATAAACTCCAAATCATATTCCCGATTATTTTCAACAACACCCAATCCAAACAAATAATGATTTTTGAAAATCCAAATTTGAATTCAAAGCTTTCAAGCTTTTTAATGGCTATCAATGGTGGAAAATATATGGAAGAGCAGATGAAGATGAAGTTGAAGAACAGAAATCTCTTTTACGTTTCAAATTTCGAATTTAATTTGAAATAAATCAATCCCAGATTTTGTGGCTCATTTTTCGCGCGCAATAAATATCAGATTCTGCCTAATAAACGATTGTTATATAAATTATAGTTAAAGTATAAACTGAGCTGGTAATATACAATCTATGCATATTTTTAATAATAAGGTTTCAAATATAGTATAGTTAGGAAAAAATCTCAAAAATTTAACCCATAACCTTTTTATTGTTCAAACCTATGCTGACACCGTGTTACGTTTTGACCGACGAAAACAATTATTTGTATACACTGCATTCACACGGTATATCAATAAGAAATTATCGTACTATTTTCTACTTATTAAATGAGTACATAAAGAGCACACACTTTTATAACAACAAAATCCATGAGACAAATACATCTGTCTTCTTCCAACCTAAAACACTAAAACAAAATTCCAATTTCCAGCAACAGTTCCACTTTCTTCATTGGCCTATCCATTAATATATCTATCATCACCATTTTCTGTAGTACGTATTAACTCAAAAAAGTTAAAGCTTGGGATCCAAAAACCCCATTTAATCTCTTCATTTTTTAACCCCAAGTTTTTGTTGAAGTCTAAAAAATCTTGAAAAATGGGGAGTTATAGAGTATGTGTATGTTTTACAAGAAAATTCAGAGTAACAGAAGCAGAGCCACCATCAGATGTAAAAGAAGCATTCAAGAAATACACTGAAAATGGTAACCAAATGAATTCAGAACAGTTACTGAAATTCTTGATTGAAGTACAAGGAGAGACCCTTTTGACTGTTGGTGATGTTGATGCCATTATTCGTCAGATCCTTCAGAAAAGACACCCCATTACTAAGTTAACTCGTCAAACTCTTACTCTTGAAGATTTTCATCATTTCCTCTTCAATACTGACCTTAATCCACCAATTAATTATAAGGTAATTTTGCTTTTGTTGTTGGATCTTTTTCCTTATTTAGACAGAGTTTAAGTTCTGTGTAGTAGATTTTTTATCTACAGTAAAAAGGCAGGAGTAATTCTTTGTATGTTTGGTGTGGTAACATGGAAAATTGAGCTGGTTAAATTGAAGGGATTGTGTAAAAAAATCTTTATGCTGTTAGTGTATTCTTGCTTTTATTGTTGGATCTTTGTCTTATTTAGAAAAAGTTTAAGTTCCGTGCACTAATGTGTGTGTGGATTTTTTCACCTACAATAAAAGGTAACTGCTTCACATGTCTTGATATTGTAATATGGAAAATTGAAGTGATTGTGTAAAAAGAATTTATACTGTCTGTGTATTCTTTTTTTTTCCCACTGTTCTTTGACCGGAGGGTCTATCGGAAACAACATCCCTGCCTGCCTTCACAAGATAGGTGTAAGGTATGTCTACACATTATACTCCCCAAACCCCACTTGTGTGATTACAGTGGGTTTGTTGTTGTTGTATTCTTGCTTTTATAGTTGGATCTTTGTTCTTCTTTAGAAATAGTTTAAGTTCTGTGCAGTGACGTAATGTAGAATTTTTGCACCATTAAGTTAACTTGGCCTACAATAAGGGGTAGTTCTTTGTATCGAGTCTAAGTCTGCTATGGTAACATGGAGAAAATAGAGCCGGTTAAATTGGAGTAAACTGTGTAGAAGTACGTTACACTGTGTATATAACTTAATTCCATTTGGGAAAAGCATAAAGTTTGAGACTGAGTGAATTTTCCCATTTTGGGTTTCTCTTTGGGTTGAATTCACTACATTGTTATCATTTAAGCATTATGTGAAGTGTCTACTTTCTGTAGAAAGTAAGTCACCAAGCTCTTATTCTTGAAGATTTCCACCACTTCCCTCTGCGGACCTTAATCCCCCAATCAATTCTTAGCTATAGCTGTTTTCATTGTTGGATCATTGTCTTATTTGGAAATGCATAAAGTTTGAGACTTTGAATGAATTTTCCCTTTTTGAGTTTCTCAGAGTTTGAAAGTCAGTTCCTTGTTACCTATTAAGCGTTATATTTGTAGTGTGTACTTCTACACATTACCCTTGATGGGAATTTGGGTTACCGAAAAAGTTAGAATTTTAAAACCTGAATATGTCTACCCTTGTGAAAAATAAGCAACTTATCTTTTTGGGATCTTTAATCGAATAAAGAGGCTTCCCTTAACTACACACAGAAAAATGGAGGGCATTCTTCAATAACATGATCACTAACTCGGTCAGCACTTGGTTTAGAATTAAGGAGCAACTTTGAATGGATATAAGATGATTTGTATATCCGAATAGTAGTAATTAGGATTGAGCATAGTCGACTAATTGATTGATTGATGGTTGATGTATATGTGTTTCTTGAAAGGCCTGTAACTCATTACATTTGCACTTCCAGGTTCACCATGATATGAATGCTCCGCTCTCCCATTATTTTATATTCACGGGACACAATTCTTACTTGACTGGGAATCAGCTGACGAGTGATTGCAGTGATGTCCCAATTATAAAGGCGCTGAAAAAAGGTGTAAGAGTGATAGAGCTTGATATATGGCCAAATTCTGACAAGGATGACATACATGTACTTCACGGAAGGTTTGTGTATCTCCTAGACCCTGTTGCGTTTTATTGACCGCCTAGTTATTAGAGTAGTCTGTCTCCAAGAAAGTCTTCTCTTTCCCAAAATTAGTAGCCTAGACCCTCTGGCAATTTTGGAATGATTGAAGATCTTATATAGTCTTAAGTAGAGAATTGTTTTAAACTTCCCGGCATGTACACCAGCAAATAAGAGATGGATATTCATGGGGTTCTAATATGCTACCAGAATAGTTTAGTTGTATACGCACATGCTTTTGCCAAATGTAGAAAAGGGGGCGTTGTGTAAGTCATTTATTTTTGGAGATTCTAATACTTTCAGCTTACGCTAGTTAGATTCAAGAGACATCATATTCATCTAAAATCAATACTCTGCTCTAACCATCATAAAGATTATTTCTTACCATCAGGTTTTCTAATAATATCGTATGAAGCTGGAGGAAAGGTAAACTGAGCGCCGTATTGTACTAGGAGTTGTTACTTAAAACAAGCTAAAAAATAAAATATGCCTTAATTAGCTCATAAAGAAACTATTGACTTATCCTCTGAAGGTGGACAGAAATATCAGTCAGCTATAGAAGAATGATAGCATGCTCAGTCCAAAAGCTTTAAATTGAATTTTAATACATCACCTTATACTTTTGTGGTGGAAGCAACATAATTTAATGTGAGGTTTTGGGATGATAACCACTGGCTGTAAATGTAGGCGTAATCGAATGTTGAGAAGATATACTACGTCTCTACTTGCACTTGTCTTTTAGTTGGGTTATTATCTTTATGTGGTTTTTAATAGCAGCAAAAGTAGTTCATGCAGTGATAATTCAAAATTGTCCCTAAACCCTCTATCCCCTGTGAAAGCCTTGTTGGTTGTATTAGTTTGTTGAGTAGATTTATTGACTGGAAATATATCCTTACTTGCATATAGAGTCAATCACTATATGGTGCAAGTACTATGCCATCTGCTACTCACTCCGGCTTTTACTTATTGTGATAAACATGATTAATTATTTTAACGAGTAGCTTCGGTGTTCTTTTTTTCCCTTTTTCTTTTTCAATGAAGTACTGAAATTGATTAACCTTCTTTTAGAGCTTTACAGTTCTTGTGTTCAAAGTTTTTTTTTTTTTTGATTGGTAAGTTCTTCTTTTCAAAAGGTGAAGCGTTGAATTGGTGTTGTGCTCAAGATTGGAGTTTTGGAATTGAACGTATGGTGATTATAAATTACTAATTGACTTGTTGGAACTCCTTGCACCTTCATCCCAAATCTTTATGTAAGGTCAAAAATGAGGGACAATTAGATGTCCATTGTTAGTTGTAATATGTTAGAGATTGCAGCATTTACATTTACTAATTTTCTTCATTACTTCCCACGAAATATTTATTAGTAGTTTTTTGGCAAATGCAGGACAGTGACAACCCCTGTGGAATTAATAAGATGTCTCAAGTCAATAAAAGAACATGCTTTTGTGGCTTCTCCCTATCCTGTTGTAATTACACTGGAAGATCACCTAACGCCTGATCTTCAGGCTAAAGTGGCTCAGGTGAATATCCATTTCTTGCCGTTATTCCTTCTTTCCTCCTTTTATTGGTTAATGAGATGTTATTGTCATGTTTTACTTGCAGATGCTCACTGAAACATTTGGAGAAATGCTCTTTGTTCCTGAATCAGATACTCTAAAGGAATGCCCAACACCAGAAGAACTAAAGCATCGTATAATTATTTCAACCAAACCTCCTAAAGAGTACCTTGAGGCCAGTGCCAGTACTACTGCTAGTAAAGAGAGACGAAATAGCTCCCAGAGATCAAATTGTTCTGAGGATGATGTATGGGGTGCTGAACCTTCAAGCTTGATAGCCGATCAAATTGAAAATGAAAAGGTCTGCTGCAAGTGGATATTCTTCTAAGTTGCTCGGACTTTTCACTTCCGGTGCCGCACCCGTGTCGACACGATGTAGGTGTGGGTGTGGGATCCTTACTGGATCTGGTCAATTGATTCTGGGTACTTTGGGCAAAATCAATGGAGAAATTCGGGACAGATACAATGATTTCTGAAATCAAAAAAAAAATGAAGGATTCTACCTCTAGATCTGCACCCGCATCGGACACCCGCACCCGAGTCCGAGCAACTTAGATATTCTTCACCTTATTATCCATGTATTCTCTAATGTGCAAATTCTAATGATATTGGTACTTTGGGTTCATTTTCTGCAGAGCGACAGTGATAATTTTGAAGATGAAGATGACTCCAATCACAGACCACAGTTAGCATCTGCTTATAAACGCCTGATCGCCATCCATGCCGGGAAGCCTAAAGGTGGATTAAAGGAGGCACTGAAAGTCGATCCTGATAAAGTAAGACGACTAAGTTTAAGTGAACAGGCTCTCGAAAAGGCTGCCGAATCTCATGGAATGGAAATTGTGAGGTTTGTATTTCAGCATAACAAAGATAGACAGTCGAGGTGGCTTTAAGCTGCCGTCAGTGGAGTTGTCATGGATTTGTCCTAATTTCTGCTGAATATTTTTACTAGGTTCACACAAAGAAACATTTTAAGGGTGTATCCGAAAGGTACTAGATTTAACTCCTCCAACTACAAGCCACTAATAGGTTGGATGCATGGAGCTCAGATGGTTGCATTTAACATGCAGGTTTGGTTCTGAGTCTTCATTTGCTTCTCTATTACGTGATACCTAGTGTTGTTTTTACTATTTGTTCGGCAACATCTCATTTCCAATGATGCTGCTTCTTGATGTTTGATATGCGTTAACTCGTTACTATCTGCTATTTTGCATTTATCTAGCTTCATACCATTGTTCTTTGATTCATAAATGGCTTATGCTAAGTGATTCTAGCTTAATAGACTATATTAGTAAAGAGTTCTCCGCTTTAACCAAATTTTATTAGTCCTGCTGTTTGTTAAACTTAATAGATTCTTATGTCAGTAGGAAATATAGAGAACTTCTAATACTTCTCATTTTTATTTTTATATTGTAATAATGTTGGCCTGATGGCTTTAAATTTGGAACATGGTCAAGTGAATGTTCGTATAGCCAACCCCAACTTGTTTGGGATAGAGGCATAGTTGTGTTATTGTTGTTGCTATTTGTCAAACTAAATAAGAAAATAAGTATTATGGGACTGCATATCCGACATTGGTTTCATTGCCTGCTTAAATTACTTAAGAATGAAGAATCCATTGGATTTATAGATGCTAAGTCCGGTATTTGAATGTAAACTGTATTGCACACTCTAAAAAATTATTCTGGTGGTGTCATTTGATATCTCCTGCTTCAGACTAAAAATACTTATATTTTGTTTGATACTTCTCCTTCATAGTCTTTTGATTGAGAACTCATAGATTTCAGGTCCTTGCTAAAATCAACATGTAGCTCAAAAATTGTGGACTCAAATTTTTACCTTTTCTTAACGGGATTTTTTTTTTCATTTTTAGCGTGGCGGCCCAAAATAATTAGAGGCGGTAGCCTAAATATACAAAACATATACACTAATGAGGTATATGATATGTATATCATGTATATTTATTCTTAATATACAAGACATATACATTTTGCCGGCTATTATTTTTTTTGGGCAGCCCAAAAATGTAATTATCCCTTTTTTAAAATGAAAACTTAGACTCAAGTTCTTACTTGGATTTTTAATTCTCTAAATCAAAATGCTATAGTATATGTTTTTTATTTCAGACTCGCTATCTGCTGATGACATTTCAACAGATATTTACAAATTTTACATATTAGAACTTCTTTAGATTTTTAATTTAATAGATACACGTATTACCTAACGATGACAGGGATACGGTAGAGCACTGTGGTTGATGCACGGGATGTTCAGGTCGAATGGAGGCTGTGGTTATGTTAAAAAGCCTGATTTCTTGCTGAATGTTGGCCCTAATAATGAAGTTTTTGATCCTAAGGCAAAGTTGCCAGTTAAGAAAACATTAAAGGTAAGCAAACGACTGTTTGAATACAACATCCTTTAACCAATGTAAGTTTCTTATGCTCTCACTTTCCGGACAGGTGAAAGTATATATGGGAGATGGATGGCATTTAGATTTCAAGCAAACACACTTTGACTTGTATTCGCCTCCGGACTTCTACACAAGGGTAAGCCACTTTGACTTTGTAATTTATGAAACTATAATTTCAGACGTGCAATATAAGAACTTAAAACGTTGAACGCATCAAATCTGGATCTTGATGGATGCAATTGTAAGAACTTAAAAGGTTGAACCATCAAATCTGAATCTTGAATCCGCCTCTGAATACAGGTTGGGATAGCCGGAGTGCCTGCTGATGAGATAATGAAGAAAACAAAGACTAAAGAGGATAAATGGACACCAGTTTGGGATGAAGAATTTACCTTCCCATTAACTGTGCCCGAATTAGCTTTGCTGCGAATTGAAGTACACGAGTACGATATGTCAGAGAAGGATGATTTTGCTGGCCAAACATGTATACCTGTTTCAGAGTTGAAACCTGGGATTCATGCAGTTCCCCTTTGTGATAGAAAAGGTGAGAAATATAGTTCCGCGAGGCTGCTCATGCGCTTTGAGTTTGTATAAGGGTTCTTTATTGTGTGTTTTTCTCATGTTTTTGTTATTTTTGGGTGTCATCAGATAATATTAGCATACATTTTTAGGAGTTTGTAATAATGTTGTTATGTTCTCCTTAGAGAAGTGTGTGTTGCAAAAAGATTTCCAGGCGGCTTTGTACAGAATTTTCTACTAGTAAACAAGATTCTAATGCTTGTTCAATGAGATTGGCTTTAGCAAATTAATAATGAATTTGTGGTTGGAATATCAAGTTCCAGGGAGGACTAAGTAACGGCATCTAATACATCAATTTGATTTGATTACACTCGATTTTCTGTGTTTGGTACAAGGAAGACATTTTTCGAAAAATGTTTTTTAATTTTTTCATGTTTGGTTAGCTTAAATATTTTGAAAAATATTTTTTAAAATTCTTTTTCAACTCCCCAATCTATTCTCCATCCCCACCAACCTACCCCCATGCCCTCACCCCCACCCAGACCCGATCCTCGCTCCACCCCCATCCTAAATATAAATATTATTAATAGTACTTTCTTTTCATGTTATAGATAGAATACTCTTTTTTTTTATTTCAACAAATGAGCATATTCTTTTTATGATATAATTTTTTTTATTTTAACAAAAAAAGTACTTTTCTTTAATGATTTGTAGAAAAAATATTTTTTTATTTCAACAAAATATAGTAAAAAGTATTCTCTTTCGTTTCAACAAAAAGAGTATTTTCTTTTCATGTTGTAGAAAAAATATTTCCTTTTTTGGTAATTAAATTATTGTATTAACCACCAAAGTAAATATTTACAAAGTAGTAGGTCTTCTCAACTTGACTTCCTTACCGGGAAAGAAAAACTCAACTGACTCTATATCAAACTACCTTCTAACATCTTCTATATGATTTCTATCTGACTTCGTACTCAGTAATTACATTTTGCTAATAAGACACAAGTATATCCCTGAGATCTAATGTTGCACATGCATACTACTCTCCTTGCAATAATATCCCATGTTATTGCTTTTTTCTCATTTATGCTTGCATTTCTTTCAATCCACAACGTGTGTGTATTCTGCAAATACCATTTTGAGGATTCTGGCCATTTGAGATCTCCCTTTTGTCTTCTGAGTTCTGCCATTCTGACCACGAAGATATGATTGGTTGAACTTGTAACCATTTCATGAGCCTGGACCACATGTTTCTACCATATGAGCATTCTGCAAAGATATGCTCTTTTGTTTCCAGTGCTTGATTGCAAAAACAACATGTCTTATCCAATTGCACTTTCCATTTTTTCAACCTGTCAACAGTAAGTAGCCTTCCATGCATAAGCAACCACATTGTGAAGATTGCTTTTGGTCGAGCTTGGTTCTGGTACATTAGCCTTTCCATATAATCTTTGGCAATTCACCTAACAGCTTCAAGTAGACTTGCTTAGTCAATGTCTTCTGATTAACTTGATTGCTGTTGATACTTTCCATATTACCTCTTGCTCCAAATATTTTCTTTATCATCCAAGAAGCCTGTTTTGGTGCTTCCATATTGGCAAATGATTGATCCTATATATAATAACTATGGATGCATTTGATCCACAGTTTGTCCTTCTTGTTTGCCAACTCCCAACTTGCTTTTGTGATTGTTGCCTTGTTCCATATTGCTAAGTTGATCAAGTTGAGCCCCCTGTAGCTCTAGGTGCACACACTTTTTTCCATGACACCAAAGCTTTTTTAGTAATTATGTTTTCTCCTGACCACATATAGCTTCTGAAATAGATTCTATTATTTTAACAACTTTAGCTGGGATGATGAAGATCCGAGCCCAATAAGCTTGAATACCAAAGATAACATGCCGTACCAACTGAATTCTGTCTGCATAAGATAGTTTCTTTGCTACCCAAGATGATATTCTAGCCACTATTTTTTCAATAAGTGACTATCATTGCATAACTGAAAGCTTCTTTGTGTCTAGTGGTATGCCAAGGTATTTGAAAGGCAATGAACCTTGGCTATAACCAAGCTTGTGTTGTATCTCTTTTTATACCTCCAGGTTAACTCTTCCATAGTAAATAGAACTTTTAGCTAAATTAGCTTTAACCCCAGACTCTGCTGAGAATATCTGGAATCTATCATGCATCAATACTACCGGTGTAGCATCTCCTCTTGCAAAAAGCAAGAGACCATCCACAAAACTCAAGCGAGTTATATCTAGCCTTCAACGCATAGGATGAAAGTGCAAAAAATTTTCCAGCTTCAAATTCTTCAAGTTTCTGCTAAGGTATTCCATTGCTATAGCAAACAAAAAAGAGGATATTGGGTCCCTTTGTCTCCATCCTCTAGCTATCAAAAGGTCTAGCTGTTTCTCTATTAATGAGTACAATATAGTTTACTGTTGTAACACATTTCATAACCCATCTAATGAACATAGTAGGGAAGCCCAGTTCTTCTAGCATTTGGTGCAAATATCTCCAATCCACTAAGTCATAGGCCTTTCGAATATCCACTTTGATGATGTATCTTGGTGAAATGTTCTTCCTTGAATAAGCCTTGACCAATTCATGAGCAAGTATAATATTGTCTGCCACCTTTCTACCTGGAATGAATCCTGCCTATGTATCTGATATAATAGAAGGAATTACTTTCTGAATTCTGTTGGCTAGAACCTTGGCAATGAGCTTATATAAAACAGTACAACAGGCTATTGGCCTATATTCTTTGATGCTTGAGGGGTTAGGAACTTTAGGAATAATTGTAATAACTGTACAATTGACTGCTCTTTATAACTTCCTTGTATAAAAGAATCCCTTTACTGCTTGGCATATATCTGAGCTTATGATAGACCAACTTTTCTTGAAGAACAAAGCATTATATCCATCTATCCTTGGTGCTTTATCATCTCCAATAGTACACAATCCTTTATAAATTTCTTGATCAGTGACCTCAACACATAAATTGATCTGCTGCATATCATTGATTACTGGTCCATTCTTCATTACCTGTTTATTTACTGCAAGTAATTGACTTACAGCTGATCCCATCAAGGATTTGTAAAAATTAATGATCTCTGCTTGTATTTACTGCTGATCAGTTATTTTATCTCCAGAACCATCAACTAACTCTGTGATGAATTTTCTTTGTCTCCTTTCCTTCATAATTGCTAAAAAATACTTAGAATTTGCATCTCCTAACCTTATCCATTTTGCCCGAGCTTTTTGTTGGAGAATGCTTTCTTTTATTAATGACCATTTTTCAAGCTTCTCTAAGGTTTGTTTTTCCTCAGTAGCTAGATCATCTGAATAACAAGTTGACATTTGAGCTTGAATCCCCTGTAGTAGGTCTCTTGTTAGCTCCAGTATTTCTTTGATATCCTTGAATTATGAGTTGTTGAGCTGCTTCAGTAAAGGCCTTAAAACCTTCAGCTTCTGCCAAACATTCTTCATAGGATCAAAATTATAGTACTCTTTCCATGTCTCTTCTAGCAGTGTCATGAATTTTGGATGATCAACCCATACATTAAAGAATATAAAAAGGATCTTGCCACCTGGTTCTAATCTCCTTATTGTTATAAACATTGGAGCATGATGTGATATGAATGTTAGCCTGTAGTCAACCTCCATGTGCCCATAAGTCTACATCCATTCATCATTCCCTATGGCTCTGTCAATCTTACTATATACTATATCTATCCCTTGTTGTTTATTTGACCAAGTGTAGAAATCCTCTTCCAAGGTAACTTATTCAAATTTAAAATCTGCATACATTCTGAGAAGTTTTGTATTTCATTCTTTGTAACTAGCTAGCCACAAATCCTGTCTTGTATTGTTAAGACTGAGTTGAAGTCTCTCCATATGATCCATGGGATATTGCTTTGTGGTGCTAAATCTTTCAATTGTTGCCATAATGATTTCCTAATCTCATTGGTATTGAATCTATGAACCAATGTCATGAAGCATTTTATTAGATTTTCCCTGCCAACAACTCTATAATATATTACTTGAGCAGATATTTCTAGGACTGTAATATCATAAGCTTGAGGGTCCATAGAATCCAAATCCTCTCATTTAGTGTAATCATAATTGTAACTTGTCTGCCAACCTGGTGCCACTAGATGAGTTATCTGCTCTGACTTATTCTTCTTTACTCTATTCTCCACTAAGTCCATTAACTTTAAGTTATTCTCTTTTATATAGGTACACAACTCCTTTTGTTTGTATCTCTTGTTGGTACCTCTTATATTTCACACCATCCAGGACATCATATATGTTAAATTGGCCACCTGTGATAGGTGATCTCAAGTTAGCTATCACGGCTAGACTTGCTTGTTGTTGTGGCCCTTGCTTCACAGGTGACAGAATTGCTTTAGCATAAGTTATTGGAACACCATTGATCTCCATTGCAATCTTCCCCTTTTCTAGTTGTCTTTGTACACCTTACTCTGTTTGCTGCGGATCATTTGTGCTTTCTACTAGCTTAGAAGTACACTCTACTTTCTTGCTTTATTGTGTTCACCTGTTTTTAACTTGCTTCAACAGTGGGAGCCACTGCCGATTCTTTAGCTTTCCATATCTGTTTCACTAGTGTAGGTCTCCTCTTTCTGGGCTGAGGGTTTTGTTTAACTCCTTCTTTTGGAATTTTTCCACAGTCATGTCTAGTTTTTAAGTATTTATCACAGAACTCTGGCTTCCAATCATATTCAACATCTTGATCAAATATCACCCCTGAATCATCCATAACTGATATCTTGCTTGGCAAAGACTTGGTGACATTTACTCAATGAGGATTCTAGCAAAGGAGATTCTTATTTGAGGATTCATAAATAGAAGCCCTAATTTAAAATGGCTATCTGGTGTCATTTCTATGGTGAAATGCACATAAAGTTATTTTTAGGACCGTTAGTTATTTAAAGAATAGACAAAATACACAAAGTATTTTGTATTTAGCCATCTAGAATGGGTGAAGTACATAAATAGGCCCTCAAAGTGAATGATTTTGAATTTTTATATTTGTTTGCCTATAGTTAGAACTTCAAGTGTAATAATTATTGCCTATCACTTGCCCCATGGGCAACACTTTTAATTTTTGATCTTGAAGTTCTACCCATGGAGTAAGCTGAATACTTAATGTAAATTGGGGGCAATGGTAACTCAATCGATTGGCTATTGGTTTTCTATTTCTTACATTATAATTCTCTTCTTTCATTTCCCATTCCATTTCTCTATATGTATAATTAAAAAAATTAATACAATTTTGTATTAAAAAAAATTAGTTAATACAAGGTGAAATATTTTTAACTTTTATAAGTATTTGTTTGTGTGTTACATGGGGGATTTGCTCCCGTATAAAATGCTCTATTGAATCTCAATGGTAAGTCTGTTCAAATATCTGATGGTTTGGATGCATTTACTTTTTCTTTTCCTCAATGTTTTCACAAATAATTACAAATCCTATTAATATGTGTATATATATATATATATATATTTTTTTTTTCAGCATTAAAATGATAGTTTTTTGTAGAGTGAAATCATTGGTATTTTCTTTCATTTGCAAATGATAATTAATAAATACTATTGCGTAAGATTTCAGTGGCCTAATTCTAAATATTATAAAGAAAAGTAAACGAAAGAATTTTTCTTGACAGTCATGTTACTGGATTCTTCGCTTTAGATAAGCATTTTAACTAGAAAATCAGAACTTGTATATCAACATTTTTATTTGTTTTAATTGTGTTTAATACTTCAATAAATATATTTGGCAATTATAAAAGGGTAATTATCAAGTTCATTCTTATAAAGGAAACACTAAATTGCGCACAAGCTGGCAAAGGATGCTCTCAACAATCCAAAATCTCATGTTAACTATGGAAGTGTTACAAGACTACAATTTTGGCAGCAAAATAACTTTTGAGCTCTTTCTAATACTAGTTAAACCAAATTTTCAATAAAATCCAAATATACTTGTAAAAATTATTCACATTTTAAGCACTTCATCACATATTATTCACAAGATAATTACTGCTTGTATACAAAGCATGACAATATCACAAGCTTTTCACTTTCTTCATACCATATTAACCATGCCATGTAAGGACAATTGTGGCCTGTGGTCTATTTAAAAAGCACAAAATCCATTTTCTGAGTATTCAAACTTGACTCCTATTGTCTAAACTTTCAATGACATGCCTTTTATGTATAATTTTTAAACTAGGATGCTGAGGAGGAAGTTGCTTTTGGTTTATTTATCTTTTTTTGTTGTACTTCTTTTTATCTTCTTTATATCAATTAATATTCGCTTAAACTTTTCGTTAACAACTTCGTTAAAAAACACTATTTTATTGCAGAGATCGACGCAAATAAACGCACAATTCACCCTCTTAATAGGGATCTTTATACAACCAAAAAATTTCGATAGACGTCATTTCCTTCGTCTTGTATATGGAATTCAATCCACACCTATAGCTCGTGTCGATGTGAAGTTCATTTTCTGTAACATTACAAATGCAGAACACCGGACATTCATTGCCTTAGAAATCATGCGTTTTAATGATATTATCGTCCTCAACTGCTCTGAAAACATGAATAGTGGCAAAACTTACACTTATTTTTCTACCCTCCCTAGAATCCTTCCTACACGTTATGACTATGTCATGAAGGCGGATGATGATGTGTATTTGAGGCTACTACAATTAGCAACATCTCTCCAACCATTACCTAGAGTTGATTTATATTATGGTTTTGTTATACCTTGTCCTAGCATGAACGCGTTCGTGCATTACATGTATGGAATGGGGTTTATTTTATCGTGGGATCTGGTGGAATGGATTGGAAAATCGAACATTCCTGCGAATAATACTTATGGTCCTGAAGATAAGTTGGTTGGTCAATGGTTAAATTTGGGAAATAAAGCAAAAAATAGGGTTTCTAACAAACCAAGAATGTATGATTATCCAGGAACTAATGGAAGATGTTCACATGAGCTAATCCCAAATACAATAGGTGTTCATAGGCTAAAGAAGTGGGAGCAATGGATAGATGTTCTAAGATTTTTCAATGTAACTAAACATCTTCAACCTTCTGATCTTTATACTGTATCATTTGATTAATGAATTTGAAATTTTTGTCTATGTTGTTAGTTATAACTAAGATTGACTACATTGCGAGATAAGTCTTTTATCTTTTATTTTTTACTATAGAAAATAAGATTTTCAGTGACAACGTTCTGTGGCTACCTTTTTAGTCATGACAAAAAATAAGTGCCAAGTCGTCACAATAAGTAATGGTTGAGCGGCGGAATATGTCGCCATTTTAAGTAACGGCCTACCTTAAACTTTTTTGTGATGCATTTATTAACTTTTTGTGACAATTTTAGTCGCCGCAAAAGCTATAATTAAACAAATTATCTTTGTGACGACTTAGCTCGCCACAAAAAGTTAATAAAATGCGCCACAAATAAATTTAATGTTGATCGCTTTTTTGAATAGCGATTACCTTAAATCTACTTTTTAACATTTTGTGGCAAGAATTAAATGGCTTCATAATTTATTTTTTAGGTTCGAATAATATTCCTTCTAAAATATTTTCTCTTGAAGTCAACTTTCAATTCTCCACAGTAGAATATATCAGTATCTTTTGTTGTATAATTTGTATCTGAATCTCAAGATCACTTTTTTATTTTGTGGGGTTCGTTTCTTTTAGAATTTTCAGAGACTTTTTTCTGCAATTTACAATGGGTCTGAACCAAGCTTGCCTATTTTTCTTGGGTACATGTTAAATCTGCTATACTACTCTTGTGTCATTTAAAGATTGCATTTTTTTGAACATTTGAGTGATTCTTATAATTTTAGGTCAGTATTTGATGTGAGCAAAGGAAAGAGTCCTTATGGTGTAGGAGGTGGCTACAACAATTTTTTTCCATTTATTTGGATATGGTGATCTATGATCAGTTCCAAGGGTGTTCAAATTTAAAACAAGAAAAAAAAACTCTCCGATAAAGTGTGTTCAATATATGTTATGTACCTTTAAAACTTAAAATTTTAACTATATACAGCGTAATTTTTTGAGAAAGGGTGATCAATTGACCACCTCAAGTAAATGTAGCTTCGCCCCTGTCTATGATGTAGTTCATTGAGGTTATTATGCGTTTTTCTACTGCACTGCACATTATGACTGCATATAGTTCGAACGAAGAGTTCATGATGGAAGCATAAACAACTTAATAAACCAACATTCCTATCTAATACTCTTTCCATTTCAATTTACGTGAACTTATTTGATTGGGTATAAAGTTTAAAAAAAAAAAAGACTTTTGAACTTGTGGTGTAGAATAAGACACATATTTTGTGTGGCTATAAATCATTACAAAAAGGTAAATTATTTTCAAATAGAGAAAGAAATCATTCTTTTTAGTACGGACTAAAACAAAAATAAGTTCACACAAATTAAAACGGAGGGAATAAATGAAAGATCTTAACAACATTAGTTGCATCTGTAAGGAGAAACAATTATTGTAGACTTATAGCCTGTTTGGCTAAGCCTTTTTTGGGCCAAAGCTGTTTTATTTTCTTTTCAAAAAACATTTTTGGCAAAAAATTGAGTTGTTTGGCCAACCTTTTGGGAGGAAAAAAAGTACTTTTGAGGAGAAGTAAAAATAATTTGTGAGAAGCAGAAAAAAGTAGCTTCTCTCCGAAAGAACTTTTGAGAAAAACACACTTAGAAGTAATTTTCAAAAGCTTGGTTAAATTGCTTTTCAAATTAATTAGCCAAACACAAACTGCTTCTCACCAAAAACACTTTTTTTAAAAAGTAATTTGAAAAAAACACTTCTCAGAATAAGCTGATCTTAGAAGTTTGGCTAAAGCTCAGTCAAGCACGAACTCCGTATAATTTAAAGAATGTGCTTGATCTTGTATATTTCTGGTAAATCTTTCGATTTCCTACAACGATTGATATTAGGAAAAGAAACTGAGAACTATGAATTATGATGTTTGAAGCAATAACTGTTGCCTTTTAAGAATCCCAGTTGTGAACATCAAGGAATAGCTATGGCTTATATATCTTCCTTCTCTGAATTATGTCTGATTTTATCGTAGAGGCTGCTGCTATTTTTGTTAACATAAACCTGGAAATAAAACAGCTTTTATTATTCGAAAAAAAAGAATTAGAGATACAATTAATAGTTTATACTAATAGTTCCAGCAGTTCCTTACCCTAAAATCAGCTCCTGCTGTTTTAGAAGAATATTAGGGAGAAATGAGATATCAACTAGTACAGGGGAAGCAAGGCCCATGCTTTCAACTTTATGGGTTCTGAAATTTAGAATGACAGACTTCGAGTGTGGGTTTAAAATTTAATATTTTTACATATTTAATAAATATTTTAACATAAATATATTGTTTGAGCAAAATCTAGTTCTGCCCTGATTAGTAAATCTCAGAAATCGATAATTCTTTTTTCCCCTTATAGGTTCCTATTGCAATTGGTGGACTGGCACCCGGAGTGAGATTCAGCCAACATCTCCCTACTGGTGGGCTTGCTCACAACTTTTATGAATCTGCATGACTATGAGGCACCAAGCGATTACGAGCCAAGATTGATTGAGGTTGTTGACAACTAGATTTATCTATATCTATATTTATATTTATATCTATATCTATCTATATCTATCTATATTATTATAAAAGTATGAATATAATGTTGGTTGACCAAAATAACCTTAAAATATAAAAAAATAAAAGGTTATTTTGGTAAAACATCATAGAAATAGAATTCTAATTAAGTACTACCTTTAGATTTTGTTGCCTAAATATCGGCTACTAATTATCTACTTGGATTAGAAAAGCACGTGAACACAACCCATTCCTCATCCGACGAAATTTATACAATCTCAAGTTTCTTTCATTTTTCATTCATAATACCAAATGTTGTTTTCTTTTTGCAAATCTTTCATGAAAAATAAAAAGTAATAGGAGAAGATAATATAGCCCAACAATATATTTATTCATTACACTGCATAAATTCACTATTTTTTAAGTATAATAATAATATTCTATAATAAATAAAACTATTGTGACGATCCGACCCGTCGTCTCATAAGTTACGATCCGTTTTCCCCATTTCCAACTTCTTTATGCTTCATTATCCGTATCTTATGTGATCGAGTTGGTTTGAAGTGGTTTTGAAAAAAAAAATGGGACACTTGGTCTCTTTTAAGAAGGCTTAAGTTGAAAAAGTCAACCAGATGTTGACTTATGAGTTAGAGGGCTCAGATGTGAATTCCGGTGGTTCGGTTAGCTCCGGAAGGTAATTTGTGACTTAGGAGTGTGATCGGAATTTATTTTGGAGGTTCGGTATAGAAGTTAGCCTATTTTGGCGATTTCCGATTGATAGGTGATATTTTGATCCGGAAGTCGGAATGTAATTCCGAAAGTTGCTGTAGCTTCATTATGTGATTTGAGATGTGTGCGCAAAATTTTATGTCATTCGGAGGTGATTTGGTCGGGATTTTGATCAAATGCGTATTTTGGAAGTTTGGAAGAACTTAGGAGAGAATTCGATGTAATTTGATGGTTTTGGTGTTGTTTGAGGAGTTTTGTCGAATGGAACAATAATGTTATAGGATATGTTGGCGTGTTTGAGTGAGGTCCCTAGGGGCTTCGGAGTGATTTCGGATGGCTAACGGGAACTTTTGAAGTTGGAAAATTTCATAATAGACGAAAGTTGTAAATGAGTGCGCACAAGACCTCACTTTGGACGATCATATCTCCAGTTATATAAGGAGTTATATGATTCACAACGTATCAAATTAAATCTCTTTGAGTCTAGTTTCCAACGCATCAAACCGTTCGTCATTTGGAGGTGTATACAACAAGTTATGGCCATTTTCGTATTGCCAGTGCCCTGGGCAGCGCCGGGCGCTAGCCGTGGAGCCCAGAAATATAAGCTACAGGATCTAGCGCCACAGGCAACGCCCAGCTCCACTTGTGGCGCCCGAAACAGCCTATAATACTCATTTCGGGGTTCATTTTTACCCATTTCATTTGGACGAACTTGGGGTTCTTCTTTCACCCTCTCAAGACCTTCAACTCCCCCAATCTTCAAGGTAAGCAATCTCCATTATCTTGGTGTGAAATTCCATCATTCCTATACTAATATTGATGAAATCCTCTCATCAAACACTTAGATTTTCAAGAAATTCCTTCAAGAACTCAAAGGAGGGTTTTGCAAGATTTCTTCTAGAAGGTAAATCCTACACCTTAGACTTACATATATGGATATATTATGGGAATATGAGTAAGAATCAAGTATTACAACTTATGGTATAGTGATTGGAGACCATAAATTCCCAATTCAAATACATGAACATGGTAGGAATTCAAAGGTGTTTATTTGATAGGATTTGTTGGTTGGGTGTGAATGGATGGTCATACATGTGTAGTTGAAAGTTATAAATTGGTTAGGAATGATGGTGAGACGAATTGTTGGTTAATGATGATAGTTGGAGGAACCAATACTATAGTTATGAGGTGTAAATATCTATGCCTACAAGGTGTTTGATAATATGCCTAAATGGCATAAGTTATGAAATTTGTTACCAATATTGGCGCTATTGAATGTTGTATTATAGATTGAAGTTACATAAATGTATTGGATCATTGTAGTAGCATTAAGGGGCAAATTTTAGATATGCATGGATAAAACCCCGTCTTTTATAAATCGAGCTTCATCGATGTTTGTGTGGTTTTGGCCATATTCGACGCTCGAGAAGGTCGATTCGAGAGGAAAGGGCATCGCGGAGTAGTATTTGGCTGGCTAGAAGTGAGTAATAGATGTAAATGCTGCTCTGAGGGTTTGAAACCCCGGACTTTCACATTGTAACGCTATATTGAGGCATGACACGCATTCTATGACGAGTGCGGGGTCGTATACTGTCGGGGATTGTGACTTGGTCCATCCCGAGTGTTATTTTACTACTATATTGGCGATTGATATGCATACTTTATTATTGAGAATTGAGCTTACTGCTAAGTTTGGGGCCTTGTGCCGTCCTGTAGAACCCTTAGGGGATCCTTATGTGTTTTTCCTCACTTGTTTTCATAAAACCATACTCTTAGTCTTGTTTTCTGTTAAAAATGTTATAAGAACTGTATTTTTGAACATGAATATTGAATGAAAGTATATGAGGGCTGAGATTCTCTATAACTTGTTATGCCCGAGAGGCTGTGCATTACTTGACTGAGATGGGTCGAGGACCCGATAGTGAGGATATTTATACTTGATATGGACCGGGCTGCACGCCGCAACAATGACCCATTGATATGGATCGGGCTGCACGCCGCAGCAATGATATATTGATATTGAGGTCGAGAGCCTATTTGATGCCATGAGATGGCTAATATTGCGCTTGTGCTGTAGGAGCCCCTCCGGAGTCTGTACACACCCCTACTGAGCGCCGTCGACGAAAAATAAATGGAGCGGGCTGCACACCGCAGCGGTATTTGTATTGGAATGGGATGCACGCCGCAGCGGGTACTAATATGGGTCAGAGTACTCACTTTACTCCCTACACCTTGTGTGCAGATCCCCGACATACACAGGCTGAGTGAGCTTTGACTAGCTTTCCAGAGGCATTCCCCGGGAGTATTCGAGGTAGCTGCAGGGCGTTCGTAGCCGTGGATTCTCCCATCTATCTCTATCTTTATATTCTTTATTTTCAGCTTTTAGACAGACTTGTATTAGGATGAAAACTCTGTATTTAGAGGCTCATAGTCGTGACACCGGGTCCATAGTGGCTGTATTCCGTATTTTGTTAAACTTCCGTATTTCTTCAGTATATTCTGGTATTTAATTTAAAGGATTTATTGATTCTCTGTCTTGTTAAATGGGTTAAGTGATGATAAGTGGTCGAGCTTGCTGGGGCGCCATCACGACCGGGTTGGGATCGTGACAAGTTGGCATCAGAGCCTAGGTTACTAGGTCTCGCGAGTCATGAGGCAGTTTAGTTGAGTCTCGCGGATCGGTACGTAGACGTCTGTATTTATCCTCGAGAGGCTACAGAACCTTTAGGAAAAACTTCATATTCTTGAATTCTTATCGTGCGTCCTTGATTCAGCTTGAAAAAGTAACCCTTATAATTCCTTCTACGTGTTCGTATGCATGAACGATCGCTCAGTATCAGATGTGCCTTGACGGCTTGTAATTCCTCGATCGAAGGGCAAGACGTGATCTCTGTGAGATTGATGTTAGGCCAATCTGGAGGACTTGAGGCCGGATCTTTGCCTATGGCTTGAGCACCGAGGTGCTAATTGTGCGAGCAATTATTTTGAACTTATATGTCCTGTATTGTCCCTATTAGTGGGAATGATGGTTGGATAGCAGGAGTATGTTAGTACTGCGAGATGTATATATATGACTTAGAAGTGACGAGGAAGGGCTACTAGATGATAGATGAACTATTAAGTGTTTGATTTTCATTGTGATTAGATGTGTAGCCCCGAGTTATGGGCGCGTGAAGAATCTTTTCATGTCTCCTATTTGGAGTGAAGTAAATTTCATGTTACGGTATGAGTTTAGACTCAGGAAGATTAAGTGATTGTGTAATGTGTATGACAGTGGAAGGTATACAAAAATATTAACTAAAGGTAAAGCTAATGGGTAATTGGCTTATGAGGGGAAACTATTTGTCATACTAGTTAGATAAGCCTGGGAGTTGAGATCGCTTTTGTAAATATATTATGACGAAATCTATGATTCGAGGAGCCCACCTTGAAGGTCGAAAACATTAAGGAAAGAAAATGTTCTTACTTGGTTGAATAGCCCAATAATGGAGGATCGAAAGGTATTTTCTATGTGT
>MU721806.1:37331-49929 GCA_026770625.1 Nicotiana glauca
AATTTTGATAATATAATACATGTAATATTGAGATTAATGTTATTGATATACATTGTGATGCTTTGTCAAGTTGTGGATGTGTTGTTAGGATGGTTTTGGTGATTCTCTGGCAGGTGGATAGGCCCAATTACAAAGGAGACTATGCCGAAATTTTTGAAAAATTTGGGACTTAGTAAAAATTTGGTTGCCTAGAGAGTGGACTTAACTGTGGTGTGAGTGAATGCAAGAATTGCAGGAGAGTTAAAATTCCAGATGATTTGTATTTCCACAAGCTTATGAAGGAGTGAGTCCAATCTCACTATGGTATTACGGCAACAATAGAGTATATGCGTTATGATTTATTGAGCGCATTTTGATCTATGGCTTTGAGCCAAGTTGGGGAGTTTGCTATTAAATAAGTTGAATGCACGGTTAAGAGCTATATTGTTCTAGTCTGCCACAACGATGCCTCAGTATTATTCGATCCCAGTTCCACCTATTCTTATGTGTCCTCATATTTTGCTTATTATTTGGGTACGGCCCGAGAGTTTCTTTCTTTACCTATTCATGTATCTACCTCGGTAGGCGATATTGTTGTTATGGACCGTGTGTACCGGTCATGTGTTGTGATTATTTGGGGTCTGGAGACCCGAGTTTATTTATTGCTATTGAGCATGGTGGACTTGATGTTATATTGGGCATAGATTTGTTATCTCCGTGTCATGCTAAGACAGTCACTTTGGCTATTCCAGGAGTTCTGAGGATCGAGTGGCGTGGTATGACCGATTATGTTCCTAGCAGAGTAATTTCTTTCTTGAAAGCCCAACGTATGGTTGGGAAGGGTTGTCTGTCATATCTAGATTTTGTGCGAGATGTTGGAGCTGAGACTCCTAGTATTGATTCTATCCCAGTTGTGAGGGATTTTTCATCCATTGCATCGCCCTTGACCAAGTTGAATCAGAAGGGTGCACCGTTTGTATGGTCGGGCGAGTGTGAGAAGAGCTTTCAGAAGCTCAAGACAACTTTGACCACAACTCCAGTGTTAGTTTTGCCATCAGCTTCAGATTTATATACCGTATATTGTGATGCTTTACAGATGTTTTGTGGTAATATTTTTGGGTTGGTGACCTACATGGCCTGGTCAAGCCAGAGGAATTCCATTTTGATAACTTGGGTATGTGTGAGCAGATTTGAAAGTTTTCTTGATAGTTTTTACCATAGTTCGAATGGATATCTTCTACCGGTGTGAGGAACATATTGTATATTGTGAACTCCTTCTAGATGGGAGCAAATGGAAGATTTCTAACTGCACAGAATAAAATCTTCCTATAGCCCAAAAATTCTAATGATATTTTGTGTTTGCAAAAAGATGGCATGATAGACGTGATGTATGGTACATGCTTAATATTTTCGTGTGCAAGGTGGCAGTTCATTCTTAAAGGGAAGGTCACGAGTTCTGGATGGAATAGTCAGTTTCAGGTATTTAGATGAATGTTATAACTGCTCGGTAAGACCTGAGAAGGGTGCACACTGTATTTTAACCAACAAATGTCTATTGGTATTACAATACTCACTTGGTTGATCGACTACCAATATTCCGATTTTGCTATGTATCCTAGAAGAAACAAATTCAAAATAATTATCATGGGATGATCGTACTTGAGGGATGTGTTGGTCATTTGAGTGCTGACGTTGTGATCAGTTACAGTGATTTATGTGATCTATGAATTTGGAGACGAGAAATTTTCAAAATATACTATTTCGGGATTGTGGCATGTTTGAGGTGAGTGTCTTATCTAAACTCTTTGGATGCACTAGTAAAGCTAATTGATGGTGATAACTATGCGCTATGAGCCCGAATATATGTGAGGTTTGAACCTGTGTGCAAGCACCGAGCCAATATTCATGCTTGGAAGGTGCGTAGGCTACGATATGCCTAGAGTGGGATATTGAGCTTAAAGGTATAATGTTTCTCATATTCGTAACTATGTTAAGAACTATATGGACTATACTTGATATTTCCAAGATGCTAGATTCCAGAACAAATTTGGTAATTACTAATTCTGTGTTAACTTGCCGATTTGAGCTGTGACCGCGCAATTTGCTCATGCCTACGATATAGAGTGTTATTTATGCCAGTCCAGGAGCATGAGAATCTTATTTCAGTTAGCATACACATGTGTACTTGTTGGATTGCTCCTATATGATATGCTTGGACTGGAGGTCTGGACCGTGCCAGGTGGATTATGTTATTGAAAACTAAGTTGCTCGTGAAGTTGATGTCAATGTGAGTTATAGAAGCGTTGGTTATTATTATTCTATTCATGTATCTTGGTTCCACTGTGATTGATGAGATCATAGCATATCGTTGGGATGGTACTTGTGGAACTTGCAAAGCGACTCTCTTCTATGAGGTATTTTCTTTTTCTAGGGTAGTCGGATGGTGCAATAGTGAGGTTTACTGGTATGGCATTGTATTACGTACTTATCCATGGGCATGATGATTCGCTTGTGGTACTAGACATCAAATTGTGCTTGGTTGATGGTTTTGAGCATGGTGACTTGAGGAGTCTCAGGTGAACTAGTGTCTGAATAGGGTCGCGCATGACAGCTAAGTTATGTGGAGGTATGAACTCGCGGTTAGATTCGGTTGTTCTATTTCTATGATGTGAGACGGGTTCTCAGCCTTGTGTTGTGGCGGTACTAGTGAGCTTGTGGTACAACTTTTTCATTTGAGTCATTTTCATGAATTTAGTATACTCGGACTGTTGCTTATTGGCGCGCGTACTGTGCGAGTTGTGGCTTAGGCATGTAATGGTGTGTCATGTCACCAGAGTAGTATGTTGGATTAGAAGAGATCAGAGGGATCATTAATGAATACAAACATATTCGATTTTAGCATGTTGGAAGGATGATATCGAGCTTCGACTCAGAAATTTGATGTAGCATTTGCCAATTAGAAGTGGCTTCATGAATAGTTGATATGGGAAATGGTTATGGCTTACCGCGTGATTTAGTTATCATTGGCAGTATATAAAAGTGTTGAGATGAAACTTTAGTTAATAAGAGTTTTTCTTCTATCGGTATTCGGGTGTTGTGTGCAATTGCTGTGAATAGAAGCTATCCCTACAAGTGTTTGAGTTATGTGGCCTATCATGTAATTGCACTAGAGGTTACAGGTATCGGTTATTACAGCTGGTTCGGGATTATTCTGAATATAGATGTGAGGTTCTGACCTTGTGTATGATTTCGAAAATGGAAATAAGGTTCTATGGTTTATGGACTAGATGGATTGAGAAATTTCAGCTATGTTGTGTTATCGGACCTATGCGAGATAGGGTGACATGAGATCACCCCCGGGTATATGCATGGTAAGGTTATTCAGCTATTGGTTGGCTTCTAGGACAACTCTGGGTACGCTCGAGGACAAGCGTTTGTTTAAGTTGGGGAGGATGTGACGACCTGACCCGTCGTCTCATAAGTTACGATCCGTTTTCCCCATTTCCAACTTCTTTATGCTTCATTATCCGTATCTTATGTGATCGGGTTGGTTTGGAGTGGTTTTGAAAAAAAAAAATGGGACACTTAGTCTCTTTTAAGAAGGCTTAAATTGCAAAAGTCAATCGGATGTTGACATATGAGTTAGAGGGCTCGGATGTGAATTCAGGTGGTTCGGTTAGCTCCGGAAGGTGATTTTTGACTTAGGAGTGTGATCGGAATTTATTTTGGAGGTTCGGTGTAGAATTTAGCCTATTTTGGCGAAGTTAGGATTTTGGCGATTTCCGATTGATAGGTGATATTTTGATCCGGAAGTCGGAATGGAATTCCGAGAGTTGCTGTAGATTCATTATGTGATTTGAGAAGTGCGCGCAAAATTTCATGTCATTCGGAGGTGATTTGGTCGGGTTTTTGATCAAATGCGTATTTTGGAAGTTTGGAAGAACTTAGGAGAGAATTCGATGTAATTTGATGGTTTTGGTGTTGTTTGAGGAGTTTTGTTGAATGGAAAAAGTTTTAATAATGTTATGGGATATGTTGGTGTGTTTGATTGAGGTCCCCGGGGGGCTTCGAAGTGATTTTGGATGGCTAACGGGAACTATTGAAGTTGGAAAATTTCATAATAGACGAAAGTTGTAAATGAGTGCGCACAAGACATCATTTTGGACGATCATATCTCTGGTTATATAAGGATTTATGTGATGCACAACCTATCAAATTAAATTTCTTTGAGTCTAGTTTCCAACGCATCAAATCGTTCGTCATTTGGAGGTGTATACAACAAGTTATGGCCATTTTCGTATCGCCAGTGCCCTGAGCAGCACCGGGCGCTAGCCGTGGCACCCAAAAATTTGAGCTACTGGATCCACCGCCACAGGCAGCGCCCAGTGCCACCTGTGGCGCCCGAAACAGCCTTAATACTCATTTCGGGGTTCATTTTTACCCATTTCATTTGGACGAACTTGGGGTTCTTCTTTCACCCTCTCAAGACCTTCAACTCCCCCAATCTTCAAGGTAAGCAATCTCCATTATCTTGTTATGAAATTCTATCATTCCTATACTATTATTGATGAAATCCTCTCATCAAACACTTAGATTTTCAAGAAATTCCTTCAAGAACTCAAAGGAGGGTTTTGCAAGATTTCCTCTAGAAAGTAAATCCTACACCTTAGACTTACATATATGGATATATTATGGGAATATGAGTAAGAATCAAGTATTACAACTTATGATATAGTGATTGGAGGCCATAAATTCCCAATTCAAATACATGAACATGGTAGGAATTTAAAGGTGTTTATTTGATAGGATTTGTTGGTTGGGTATGAATGGATGGTCATACATGTGTAGTTGGAAATTATAAATTGGTTAGGAATGATGGTGAGATGAATTGTTGGTTAATGATGATAGTTGGAGGAACCAATACTATAGTTATGATGTGTAAATATCTATGCCTACAAGGTGTTTGATAATATGCCTAAATGGCATAAGTTATGAAATTTGTTACCAATATTGGCGCTATTGAATGTTGTATTGTAGATTGAAGTTACATAACTGTATTGGATCATTGTAGTAGCATTAAGGGGAAAATTTCAGATATGTATGGATAAAACCCCGTCTTTTAGAAATCGAGCTTTATCGATGTTTGTGTGGTTTTGGCCAGATTCGACGCGCGAGGAGGTCGATTCGAGAGGAAAGGGCATCGCGGAGTAGTATTTGGCCGGCTAGAGGTGAGTAATAGATGTAAATGCTGCTCTGAGGGTTTGAAACCCCGAACTTTCACGTTGTAACGCTATATTGAGGCGTGACACACATTCTATGACGAGTGCGGGGTCGTATACTGTCGGGGATTGTGACTTGGTCCATCCCGAGTGTTATTTTACTACTGTATTGGCGATTGATATGCATACTTTATTATTGAGAATTGAGCTTACTGCTAAGTTTTGGGCCTTGTGCCGTCCTGTAGAACCCTTAGGGGATCCTTATATGTTTTTCCTCACTTGTTTGCATAAAACCATACTCTCAGTCATGTTTCAACTGTTAAAAATGTAATAAGAACTGTATTTTTGAACATGAATATTGAATGAAAGTATATGAGGGCTGAGATTCCCTATAACTTGTTATGCCCGAGAGGCTGTGCATTATTTGACTGAGATGGGTCGAGGACCCGATAGTGAGGATGTTTATACTTGATCTGGACCGGGCTACACGCCGCAGCAATGACACATTGATATGGATCGGGCTGCACGTTGCAACAATGATATATTTATATTGAGGTCGAGAGCCTATTTGATGCCACGAGATGGTTAATATTGCACTTGGGCTGTAGGAGCCCCTCCGGAGTCTGTACACACCCCCAGTGAGCGCCGTCGACGAAAAATAAATAGAGCAGGCTGCACGCTGCATCGGTATTTGTATTGGAGTGGGATGCACGCCGCAACGGGTACTAATATTTACTGTTATATGTATATGTGTTGCATCCTTTCTTTAACTGTGTTGATGTTACTGCTTTCACTGTTATTGATCTAAACTGCTAGATATAGCTTACCTTGTGCATTTTCTGTATTTTCTTACCTTCAGACTGTATTTATTTTTATTACTCACTGGTTCGGAGTACTCACTTTACTCCCTGTACTTTGTGTGCAGATCCCAGACATACACAGACTGAGTGAGCTTTGACCAGCTTTCCAGAGGCATTCCCCGGGAGTATTCGAGATAGCTGCAGGGCGTCGCAGCCGTGGATTCTCCCATCTATCTCTATCTTTATATTCTATATTTTCAGCTTTTAGACAGACTTGTATTAGGATGAAAACTCTGTATTTAGAGGCTCATGGTCATGACACCGGATCCATAGTGGGCTGTATCCCGTATTTTGTTAAACTTCTGTATTTCTTCAGTATATTCTGGTATTTAATTTAAAGGATTTATTGATTCTCTGCCTTGTTAAATGGGTTAAGTGATGATAAGTGGTCGGGCTTGCCTAGTAGTGTGCTGGGCACCATCACGACCGGGTTGGGTCGTGACAACTATAATATAAAATCAACTATTAATGAAATATTAAAATTTGTACCGGAATGAATTCTTCTTTTATTATAATAAGAGTTCAATTTTAGCTATTTAGATATTTGAAATTGAAATGTTACGTCACACGAGTTTGAAGTTTCAAATACATACCAAAAACTTACAAGAAAATGACACAGCTAGAAATAGTATATATTAGGATGCACTTAATTTTATTCTTTTAACGAAATTCAAACTATGAAATAATTTTGAAAATTAATATTTGATGTGAAAAAAATTGTGAGCAGTATGATCTCTGGACCTACGCTTGATTTGTAATTGTGAACTAATTACAGACTACGAATAACGTATGTTGTTGCATGATATGCTCGAATTAAGATGTTTAAAGTCTTTAAAAATCCAATTAAGATGACTTTACATCACTAAGTATTTCTAATATACTGGGAATATTAATTTAAGGGAGACGAAAATTACAAAAGAGTTAAGGGCATTATTAAACTAATTAATATAGGAAGCATTATAAATTTTTGAGTGGAGTCTAGGAGTCCATTAAAATTGAATTATCGAATAATTATTCTTACACGCACTTAAAAGAGTTTATAAGAACACCAAGTATTAGCATGCTGAATAAATTAAAGTGATCAAAAGTTCCAACATATTAAGTGAGCCATTTAGTGTGTATACACAAACTTCTAACAATTAAGATCGGGTTTTAATAAATAAAAAGTGGAATCATAAGGCAGAATTGTTATTATAGGAATCAAGCATGGAATCTTGTAGTTGGGACTTTGATGTTATTACAATGTTGCTTCAACCGAATTGAGAAAATAGATATCATCATTACCTTTTTTTTTTTGGTGCAAATCATTGCCTAAATATACATGTCAGAGTAATTAGAGTTTATTTTTCAAGGAGACAAATATATGAAAAAAATAAGTTCAAAATTTGGCATGCATTAGCTACCATAAAGAATTATAAAAATGAGATAATTTTACTTGTATCGATTTCATCTTTTCTAAATTCATTAAAGATTAAAGAACTTAATATCACGAGCGAGAGAGAAAGGAAAAAATAGATAAAAAGAATGAGGACGAGAATGAGAGAAATTAGTGGTGATCAAATAATTAAACGGAAAAGGGTTCAAAATACCCCTAAACTATCGAAAAAGATTCAAAAATATCCTTTATCCACCTATTGGGCTAAAAATACCCTCTCATCCACCTTTTTGGTTCACTTATGCCCTTTGACCGTTAGGTCAATGCTCAATTATTATTTTTGTAAAACTTAAAAAAAAATTATAAGATATTTTAGTTTTTTTAAACTAATGCACCAGTAGTCCACTAATTTAGTAAAGTTTTTTTTTTCTTTTTTTGTCAGTTTTTACAAAAAAAATATTTTTTTCTTCAGTTTTTCAGTCTTATAAAGCATTTTTTTGTAAAAAAAAATAAATTGTAAAAACGCAAAAAAAATATTTTTAACAAAAAATTTTCGTTTTTTAAAACTGAAATAAAAATTTCAGCAAAATTTTTTCCTTTTTAAAAAATATGTTTTTTTTTAAATTCTTTCAATTGTTTTTAAAAATCAAAATATTTTTTCTTTAAAAAGAAACTGAAAAACGAAATGCTTTAAAAAACTAAAAAAAATATTTTACAAAAACGAAAATATTTTGTTGAAAATATTTTTTTCCATTTTTAAAAAACGAAAATATTTTATTACAAACATTTTTTTTTAGTTTTTACAAAAAATGCTTTAAAAAAACTGAAAAAACGAAATTTTCTTAAATAAAATATTAAAACTGAAAAAAAATTCAATAAAATATTTTCATTTTTGAAAAATATTTTTTTCAGTTTTTTTAGTTTTTTTTTTAAAAATCAAAAATATTTTTTGTTTAAAAAAACTGAAAAACGAAATGCTTTAAAAAACTGAAAATAATGAAAAAAATAATTTAAAAAATAAATTTTATGTTAAGTTTTTTTTAAAAACCAAAATATTTTCTTAAAAACTTTTTTTTTTCAGTTTTTTCAAAAAATAAAAAATGCTTTAAAACTGAAAAGAATAATAATAATTTTTTTTGCAAAAACTGAAAAAATAAAATAAGAAGACTTTAATAAATTAGTGGACTACTGGTTCATTAGTTTAAAAAAATAGAAATATTCCGAAAAATATTTTTTCTTTTAGTTTTACATAAAAAATATTAATTATTTTTAATTTATCATTGACCTTTAACTGTCAAAGGGCATAAACGAACCAAAAAAGTAGATTGGGGAGGGGGGAGAAATATTTTTAGCTCGATAGGTGGATGAAGGGTATTTTAAAAGCTTTTCCAATAATTTAGGGGTATTTTAAACCCTTTACCGTATAACTAAATGAGTGTGATTGAAAACAAGAAGATAGACTACAAGGTTACACGCACTGTTGAAATGCTCTCTTTGTGTATTTATTGATATATTCATAGATTAAAGCTTCTTCTCATTCCCATCGCAAAAAAGCCACAATAACAAGCATGTTTTTATAGTTCAATCTGCAAAGTTTTCTCATATACCCATAGAAGTCTTTCTTACCCACTTGATTCATTATATATATTTCTATATGTATATATGGTATGCGCTAATTTAGAAAAGTTGACATCTTGAATATCTTCATAAGACATGGATTTCATGAAATTAATGTTATCCAGTATTAGTGGTGTCTATTTTATAGTATACTTTTAAATTTATTCTCTTACTCTACTTTTTATTTTTTTAAAATCTTTCTTTTAAGAAATGCAGGGTAAGACTGCGTACGATAGACCCTTGTGATCCTGCCCTTCCCCGAACTCAGCGTATGGTGCAAGCTTATTGCATCTGGTAGTCCTTTTTTCCCCCTCTTCTTAGTTGGAGAGTTACGTGTGAAACACATTATATTGTATTATTATTATAAAAGCACGAATAATTTATAATAAATGTTGGACGATATAATATCCCTAAAATATTGACCGACTTTTATAACCTTAAATGTTCGTATAATTGAAGAATATAATTGTAAATCACCTAAGGTTGGAATTCTTTTTTATTTAAACTACACATACTACAAAATTAATTTTGGGTCAAACTAACTTGGAATTAACAACCGAATATATCACTTAATTAATTTCAGAGGTTACATGATAAAAGGAAAAAGTTTTTAAAATAATCTCAATTAAAAAAATAACATTGTGTGTGTGATTGAGACACGTAGACAAAGTAGGCTAAATAGCACAATCATATTAACTTACATTGAGATTGGTTGCAATAATATCCCAATTGTATTTAGATTGATTGCAATAATATTCCAATCCTTTTATTACCTTTCAGTTCTTTGAGAAAATAACCTTTTTTATGCGATTGGAAAGGCAAGTTTGAATGGTGAAAAATTAAGTATAACTATAAATTCTCTAAAAGCAATCTGCTTCTTGGCGTTGGAATATGACTTTCTAAGCAGATATTAATATTGTTGCATTCTTTTAATATCTTTACAATTTTAACTGTATAACTCCAGTATGCAAGAATACTTAGTTGAATTTTGTCCTTTTATTATATCAAAACTTTATTACAAAGTTGATCTGAATTATATATTATATTCTTCTTTTTTATTTTGAGGAACCAATTATTAAATTTCTTATATATTGAGTAATAAATTAGAATATCTATTCAATTAAAATTTTAGCACTTTTGGATACGCACTTCGTAATATTTGACACAAGATATTTTAAACCACTTTGTCTCTTCACTTGAATTTTCTCGTATGTCAAGGGAATTTAACAACTTATATATATTTAAAAGAAAAAATTGCTATATTTGTACAATATAATTTTATATGAAGGAGATTTACTTTAGTCCCTTTTCTTCAACCATGCTCTTTCACTAAGGATATTCGTGCATCGCACAAACGTAGAGACTAGTTATTATATAAGCACGAATATTTCGGCGTTAAATATTAATATTAAACGACTAAACTTAAATATTGATGAGCTTATATACCCTTAATTAATTAGATATCTCTATAATATTAATGTACAATAAGGTAAAAGTCTTTCCATAGTTGTAATTAAAGTCTAAGACTTTTGTAACTAAGACCAAAATCTTACGAAAAAGATTGTACTTTAATAAGGAATAATTGGAGAAAGAGATAAAATTTTAAGAGAATTAGGTACAACATGTACATTTTGCGTCAATTTTTTTATTTGATGTTAATCTTTTATTTGTTTGTTATATAGGTTCGATATAGAATTTTAACAAAAAATATTTTTTTAAAATTATCAAGAAATTTTATTTTGTCTTTATTTGACAAGTCGATTGTTGGATCTGGGTTTGAGAAGCTTGATTGTTGTGAGAGCTAGCTATGTTTGAGAAAAAATGCCTTTAGATTTATTATGATGCTATTTAACTATTAATATAATCTTAAAAGAGAGACTAAATAATTAATTGAAAGGAAAAAGAATTATCAATTACATAACATAAATTTGTTAAACAACTACCAATTAAAAATAAACATGACATATGACTCATAAACCAAGTTCAAGAGATATGCAAATCTACTTGGTTATGTTATTTTAATATATTTTTGGCATTAGCAATTACTATGTTATATACAACTTTTTTATAGGAGTAAAAGACCTAAAACTCGAGTGAGAGAATTTCCCATATTAGAAAAATAATCCGCTTCATAGAGGCAACTAAAAAGGTAATACACAGCGTGAATTAGCTTAAAAGTAACTTATTTAATATTTTTATAAGTAGCATGAAATTAATACGCAAGAAACAATCACATATAAAGTTGATAATGGATTTTATGTACACTTTTAAAATCCACATTCGTATATTATTATTTTATTTATTTTTTATTTTTAATGCCCCATGTTAAATGTTGAACGAAGAAAGTATTTAAATATGAACAAAAATAATTTTAGGTACACTTGTGTTTCGTGGAAAAGAAAATAAAGCACACGATCTACATATTTTTTTACATGAACAATTATATGTTGAGTTTTTAAGAAGTATATTAACGTCGATAACAAGAATTTATTGTTCCTTTATATGAATAATTGACTAAACATTTACGTGCAAAGCACGTATATAGAAACTATTTATTATAAAAGTACGAATAATTTATGCTAAATGCTAAACGACTAAAATATTCCCTAAATATTGATTGACTTTTATAACCTTAATTATTGATATAATTTAAGGATATAATTGTAAATCACCTAAGGTTGGAATTCTTTTTCGATTTAAACTACACATACATCAAGCTTACAAAGTTGTTTTTGGATCAAATTCTTTGAGACTATATCGTTTTGAATTAGTCCTCACCGCCACTATGTTTGGTTTAAAGGATAGTAACCTACTTCTTCTTGGACAATAGATGCTACGTATAATAGCCTTCTTTGTTTTGGACAATATTATGTTCCTACTGTAGATAATAAATTTGCGGACGAGAAAATTAAAATCAAGACCGAAAATATTGTAGCAATCGTAGTATTTGATTTTGAATATTTGAGTGTACAATCTCTATGATTCCTCTGATTCTTCTTTTCAATAGTAAATAAATTCAAGGGCCTTGGAGCTTGATCTTGAATCTATATTTGTTTCCACTAATGATGATCTTGTTCTTGAGCTTAGGCTTGATTGCTTGAACTTGAACTTGATTTGGTCTTCGTTCTTGAGCTTGAACTTGACTTGTTCTTCGTTCTTGAGCTTGAACTTGACTTGTTCTTCGTTCTTGATCTTGAACTTGACTGCTTGAAGCTTGAAACTTGTGGAGGAATTTGCACCGTTTGATCCACGAGCTCTTTCTTGCTTCTTGTTATAACTTCTGGTCCCTTTTCTGAGTTATGAAGACCCCTATTTATAGTTGTGGAAGGGAAGAGTTGTGATAAGAACAAACTCTTTCCGACCAATCAAATTGAAGTGTGACATGGCCGCATTTGATTGGCCAAAACATGTCACTTGCACACGTGGTACAATTTCATTGGCCTTTCAGTGTGACTGGGCATGCCTTGCCATTTTGACATGTGGCATGATCCTATTGGCTCTTCCGTTTGACTTGGCGTGCCACGTCATTTGACACGTGGCACCAAATT
>MU721807.1:4688-17952 GCA_026770625.1 Nicotiana glauca
GGTCAAACAAATCATCAATCCTCGGCAGTGGATACTTGTTCTTTATCGTCACATTGTTCAACTGCCGGTAATCAATGCACATCCTCATCGATACATCCTTTTTCTTCACAAATAACACCGACGCACCCTAAGGAGAAACGCTAGGCCTGATAAAACCCTTCTCTAGCAAATCTTACAACTGGTCCTTTAGCTCCTTCAACTCTGGCGGGGCCATGCGATACGGCAAAATAGAAATGGGTTGCGTGCCCGGAGCCAGATCAATACAGAAATCAACATCCCTATCGGGCGGCATACCCGGTAGGTCTGAAGGGAAAACCTCGGGGCACTCTCGAATAATAAGAACAAAGTCAATAGAAGGAACCTCTAGGCTGGAGTCGCGAACATACGCTAGATAAGCTAAACACCCCTTCTCGGCCATGAGTCGAGCCTTAACATATGAAATCACACTACGAGTGGCATGACCTGGGGTCCCTATCCACTCTAGTCAGGGAAAATCTGGCAAAGCCAAGGTCACGGTCTTGGCGTGACAATCCAAGATAGCATGATACGGGGACAACCAATCTATCCCTAATATAACGTCGCAATCCACCATGTCTAAAAGCAATAAATCAACACGGGTCTCAAGACCCTCAAACACTTCCACACAGGAATGATGAACTCGGTCGACCACTATAGAATCACTTACCGGTGTAGATACATAAACAGGAATACCCAAGGCATCACTAGGCATAGTCAGGTAGGGTGCAAAATAAGACGACACATATTAATACGTAGAACCAGGGTCAAATAGCACTGAAGCATCCCTATCACAGACCAGAATAGTACATGTAATAATAGCATCTGAAGACTCAGCCTCTGGCCTAGCTGGCAAAGCATAACACCGGGGCTGGGCCCCACCTCCCTGAACTATGTCTCTGGGGCAATCGGCTACTGGCTGACCTCTACCTCTGGCGGTCCGAGCTCCACCTCTATGATCTATACCTCCACCTTTATGGCCTCTACCCCCGCCCGTAGTTGGCTAGGCAGGTTGTGGAACCTCCGGTGCCTGAATCATAGCACGAGAACTCTGGTGCTGAGAGCTGTCAGAAGCTCGAGGGCAATACCTGGCAATGTGCCTCGTGTCGCCACACATGAAACAAGCCCTCGACTGCTGAGAATAACGAAGTGGTGGTGCGCTGATAGGTGCTGATGGTGAACTGAAAAGCTACTGGTCGGAATACTATGGCTGAGAGCCACGACCACCTGAAGTACCATGTAAGACCTGAAGCGCTGACTGAAAGGGCCTCGGAGGATGGCCTCTACCATAAGAATCTCTCCCTCCAGACGAGGTACCACTGAACCTACCCGTATGACGGGGCCTCTTATCTGACCCATGACCACCTCCCCGTGCAAGAGACATCTCAACTCTACGGGCCGCGTTGGCCGCCTCCTGAAAGGAAATCTCACTACTAGCTCCCATAGCCATCTGGAGATGGATCGGTTGAATCATTCCATCAATAAACCTCCACACCCTCTCTCGCTCTGTGGGGAGTATAACAATAGCATGGCGTGCCAAATCAATGAACCGCGTCTCATACTGGGTGATTGTTATGGAGCCCTGCTGGAGGCACTCAAACTGCCTACGAAGTGCCTCCCGCTGAGTAACTGGGAGAAACTTCTCCAAAAATAACTCCGCGAACTGATCCCATGTCAATGCTGGAGACCCTGCTGGTCTAGATAGGCAATAGTCCCTCCACCAAGTCTTGGTGGATCCTGCAAGCTGGAAGGTGGCGAAATCAACCCCATTGGTCTCCACAATACCCATAGTCCTAAGGATCTCATGGAAGCTGAATAAGAAATCCTGTGGATCCTCTGATGAAGCACCGCTGAATGTGGTGGTGAAGAACTTGGAGAACCGATCAAGTCTCCACAAAGCATCTTAAGACATAGCCGCTCCATTGCCGGCCTGGGCTTCAATACCTGGCTGAGCTGTCACAACTGGATGAACCACTGGGACATGAGCATGGTGAGCTACCTACTCCGGAGTACGTGTAGCAGGAGTCTGAACCCCTCCTCCATCCTGAGAAGTGGCTGGTGCTACTGGCAATAATCCCGCTCTAGTGACACTCTCCATAAAGCCTGCCAATCTGACAAAAGCGTCTTGAAGATCTGGGGTGACCATGACCCCTCCTGGGACCTGAGCTGGGCCCACTGGAGCTGCTGGGGCTGGAACCTCCTCATCATAGTCAAAATGTGGCTCCGCCTCTGGAACTACTGCCCGGGGCTGAGCTCTGCCCCTGGCAGGAGCTGCTTCTGGGGTCTAGGGCTGCTGCGCGGTAGAAGAGGAAGCACGTGTTCTCGCCATCTGCGAAAGAACAGAGTAGAAAGACAATCAGTATTTGAGGGACAGAATCGCACGACAAGAAAGAACAAAAGTAAAACTTTTCCTAACTCTGTAGCCCCTGGGGGATAAATACAGACGTCTCCGTACCGATCCCTCAGACTCTACCAAGTTTGTCCATGAGTAGCGAGACCTATGTAACCTAGATCTCTGATACCAACTTGTCACGACCCGGATATCCCACCATCGGGAGTCGTGATGGCGCCTAGTGTCGGAGCTAGGCAAGCCAAACATTTTAAACATTCCCTAATTTCACCTCAACATTAACAATATAAATATAACGAGTCATTTAAATAAAAGCAGAAGTCTTAAAAATATAGATAACTGAAAACCTAAAATGCAGAAGTTTAATATTTCTCTACCCAAGACTGGTGTCGCTATCTCACGAACTACTAAAGAGTGCTACAAACAAGTCTGAATAGAAATACATAAATGTCTGTCTCGGTACAATGAAAACAAACTGAAAATATAGAAAGGGACTCCGGCCTGCGAACGCCAGCTAGGCTATCTCGTAAGTCCCTGGACTGAAGTCAGCTCCCAGTCAAAAATCCTACTGTTGTGGTCCAATAGCTACTCCTGGATCTGTGCAAAAAGATGCACAGAGTGTAGCATCCGCACAACCGACCTCATGTTCTGGTAAGTGTCTGGCCTAACCCCAGCGAAGTAGTGACGACGCTAGATAGGACCAACCAAAAACAACCTGTGCAGATATATATACAAGTGCAACAAATTAACAGCGGAAATTGCCAATCAAAAAGGGGAGGGAACATGCATAGGGGGAATATAGAGGAAAACAACTTATCAGAAGTAAACACAAACTACATCAGCTCTCATAATCTGTATAAGTGGTCCTCATGCCACACAATCCCATTTCATAATATATAAGTGGTCGGCGTGCCACACGATCCCATTTCATAATATATAAGTGGTCGGCGTGCCACACGATCCCATTTCATAATATATAAGTGGTCGGTGTGCCACACGATCCCATTCCATAATATCATGTGGTAGGCATACCGCTCGCTCCCATTTCATGGCACGGAATGATTCTTCGTGCAATTCTCATCAAATCAGAGCACGGAATGTCCCTTCATACATAAATAATCAAAACATGGCACGTAATGACCCTTCGCACAAATATAATCAAAACATGGCACGGAATGACTCTTCGTGCAAATATAATCAATACATGGCACAGAATGACCCGTCGTGCAAATATAATCAAACATGGCACGGAATGACCCTTCGTGCATTATCACTCTTCCTCACCCTAACAGCAATCATAACCAAACGGGCGAAGGAATAAGCAAATAATAAGAAATGTCTCGGCAAGGGAAAACACAATTAAACGGCTAAATCCCGGCAAGGGAGCAACAGAAACAACTTTCACATCCCAGCAAGGGAGATAATCAATGTACTCAAACCATCGCGGCAAGGGATTAATCATATCTCTTTCCATTTCTTTCTTTTCTTACTAAATAGTATTTTTATCGTTTGAGCCAACGCTCCAAGGAATTCACAATTCATAACTAATCCTCATACTCTTCACATTATCTTGAATTCATCAATTAGCATGGAAGAGTCCCAAAAATATCAGAATAAGTACAAACAAGGACCCACGGTTATGCTAGACACCGGTGTATAGATACTCGTCACCATGCCTATACACCGTACTCGATCATTTAGCAATTAGCAATTAATAAAACTCTAATAATATTCCCTCAAGCCAAATTTAGATCAAAAACTTACCTCAAATGCTCCAAAAATCCACTCAAGCCTCTACTATAGCTTTAACCCTTGAATTCACCACAAAACCGCTCGAATCTAGTCACAAATTACTTGAATGCATCAACAAATGCTAATTAAATAAACTTGAATGCATGAAAATGAATTTTCCAAAGTTTTACTCAAAAATTCCCAAAATGCCCCTGGGCCCACGTGGTCAAAACTCGTGGTTCGAACCGAAACCCGGTTACCCATTCCCCCACGAGTTCATATCTATGATTTGTTTTGAAATCGGACCTCAAATTGAGGTCCAAATCCCCAATTTTAAGAAAACCTAGGTTCTACCCAAAATCCCCATTTTCACCCATGGAAATCCTTGATTTTAAGATAAAAACATGTTTAATGATGATAAAGATTGAAGAAATTTAGTAAAAATTGACTTACAAATGATTTGGGGAAGAAAGGTTTCTTGAAAAATCGCCTATGGAGTGTTTGAGTTGAAAGAATGAAGAAATGAGGTGAAAATTCGACTAAGTATTAATCTGCTGAGTCTCTAATGTCGCAATTGCGATTGCGAACCCCGACCAAAAAGTGGGAATTGCGAACTCTGTTTCGCATTTGCAAAGCTAGGCCATGAACGAGACCTTCGCATTTGCGAACATGGTCTCGCATTTGCGAGCCCCTCACGTCGCAATTGCGATGGGGAACTTCGCATTTGCGAACCTAGGCAGGCCTGGGGACCTTCGCATTTGCGAGTAAAATCCTCGCTTTTGCGAGAATTGGCAGGCCTGGGCTGACTTCGCGTTTGTGAAGTGCCACTCGCATTTGCGATATTGCATTTGCGAGTCAAGCTTCGCAAATGCGAAGCCTGCAGGTCTGTTCATGCCAGCAACATTTTCTGAGATTTCTAAGGTCAAAAATGCAACTCGACACCAATCCAAAACTCACCCGAGCCCTCGGGGCTCCAAACCAAACATGCACACAACCTCAAAAACATTCTACGGACTTACTCGCGCGATCAAATCGCCAAAATAACATCATATACATCGGATTAAACTCAAAATCCATTATTTCTTTCAAATTTCATAAAACATCAAATATTCCATCTTAGGTCCGAAACACGTCAAACGACGTCCGTTTTCAACCAAACTTTACAGATAGTGCTTAAATCATATATAAGACTTGTACCAGGCGTCGGAACCAAAATACGAGCCCGGTACCATAGTCTTTTAATCAATTTTCATTTCCAATTTTCTTAATTAATTTCAAAAAACAATTTCACAGAAAAATTCATTTCTCGGGCTTGAGACCTCGGAATTCGATTTCGGGCACATGCCCAAGTCCCATATTTTTTTACGGACCCTCCGGGACCGTCAAATCACATGTCCGGGTCCGTTTACCAAAAATATTGACCGAAGTCAATATTATGCATATTAATATCAAAATTCACCATTTTTCACACAGAACTCATATATAAGCTTTCCGGTTATGCGCTCGGACTGCGCACGCAAATAGAGGCAAGTAAAAATAAGGTTTTTAAGGCCTCATAATTGCGGAATGAAAGACAAAACTGGAGATGACCCTTTGGGTCGTCACATTCTCAACCTCTAAAACAATCGTTCGTCCTCGAACGGACAAAAGAAAGAAGTACCTGAGTCAGGAAATAGATTAGGATAACGGCTCCGCATATCTGACTCGGACTCCCGGTCAATGCCTCAGGAGGCTGACCTCTCCACTGGACATGCACTGAAAGAAAACTGTTCGACCTCAAATGTCGAACCTACCGATCTAGAATAGTTACCGGCTCCTCCTCATAAGATAGATCCTTGTCGAACTGGACAGTGCTGAAGTGTAACGCGTGGGCTGGATCGCCGTGGTACCTCCGAAGCATGGACACATGAAACACTGGATGCACGGCTGACAAGCTGGGCGGCAAGGCAAGTCTGTAAGCCACCTCTCCCACACGATCGAGGATCTCAAATGGGCCAATGAATCTAGGGCTAAGCTTGCCCTTCTTCCCAAATCTCATCACGCCCTTCATAGGCGATACACGGAGCAATACTCGCTCACCAACCATAAAAGCTACATCTCGAACCTTGCAATCCGCATAACTCTTTTGCCACGACTGAGCCGAACGAAGCTTGTCCTGAATGATCTTGACCTTATCCAAGGCCTCCTGAACTAAATCTGTACCCAATAACCGAGCCTCCCCCAGCTCAAACCGTCCGACTGGAGACCGACATCGCCTACCATACAATGCCTCATATGGAGCCATCTGAATGCTGGACTGGTAGTTGTTGTTGTAGGCGAACTCTACTAAAGGCAAAAACTGGTCCCACGAGCCTCCAAAATCAATGACACAGGCTCGGAGCATATCCTCTAATATCTGAATAGTCCTCTCGGACTGGCCATCCGTCTGAGGATGGAACATTGTGCTCAACTGAACCTGGGTACCCAACTCATGCTGAACTGCTCTCCAGAAGCGTGAGGTAAATTGCGTACCCCGATCCGAAATGATAGATGTCGGCACCCCGTGAAGGCGAACAATATCTCGGATGCAGATCTCAGCTAACCTCTCAGATGAATAGGAGACTGCTACAGGAATGAAATGCGCTGGCTTGGTCAGCCTATCAACAATGACCCAAATAGCATCAAACTTCTTCCGAGTCATTGGAAGTCCAGTAATGAAATCCATGGTAATCATCTCCCACTTCCACTCGGGAAGCTCAATCCTCTGAAACAAACCACCAGGGCTCTGATGCTCATACTTGACCTGCTGACAGTTCAAACACCTAGCCACATATGCAACAATATCTTTCTTCATCCTACGCCACCAATAATGGTGCCACAAATGACTGGTACATCTCTGCGGTGCCCGAGTGAATAGAATACCGAGAGCTATGGGTCTCTGCTAAGATCAACTCTCAAATCTCATCGACATTGGGCACACAAACTTGCCCCTGAAACCTCAAAACACCATCATCATCTAAGGTCACCTTCGTGGCACCTCCACGCTGCACCGTGTCTCTCAGGACACACAAATGAGGATCATCAAACTGCCGATCACGAATATGCTCCAATAATAAAGAACGAGCGAGCGTGCAAGCTAACACTCTGCTAGGATCAGAAATTTCCAACCTCACAAATTGATTGGCCAAGGCCTGAATATCCAAAGCAAGCGGTCTCTGGCTGACTGGAACATAAACAAGACTACCCATACTGGCGGACTTCCTACTCAATGCATCGGCCACCACATTGGCTCTCCCCGGGTGGTAAAAAATAGTAACATCATAATCCTTCAATAGCTCCAACCACCTCTGCTGCCTCAACTTTAACTCCTTCTGCTTGAACAAGTATTGCAGACTCTTGTGATCAGTGTACACCTCACACGTCACACCACATAAGTAATGCCTCCAAATCTTCAAAGCATGAACAATGGCTGCCAACTCTAGATCATGGACCAAATAATTCTTCTCGTGGATCTTCAATTGCCTCGAAGCATAAGCAATGACTCTGCCATCCTGCATCAATACCGCACCAAGCCCAATACGGGAAGCATCACAATAAACTATGTACGGCCCTGAGCCTGTGGGCAAAACCAATATTGGTGCCGTAGTCAGAGCTGTCTTGAGCTTTTGAAAGCTCTGCTCACACTCGTCTGACCATCTGAACTGGGCACCCTTCTTGGTCAACCTGGTCATCGGGGCTGCTATAGATGAAAACCCCTCCATGAACTGATAGTAATAACCTGCTAACCCTAAGAAAATTCGAATCTCAATCGCTGAAGCTGGTTGAGGTCAATTCTTGACTGCCTCAATCTTCTTCGGGTCCACCTAAATACCCTCTATTGATACGACATGACCCAGAAATGCAACTGAACTCAACCAAAACTCGCACTTTGAGAACTTAGCATACAACTGACTATCCTTCAGAGTCTGAAGAACCACTCTGAGGTGCTGCTCGTGCTCCTCCCGGCTGCAGGAGTACAACAGAATATCATCAATGAATACTATCACGAACAAGTCCAAGTATGGTCTGAACACTCGGTTCATCAACTCCATAAATGCTGCTGGGGCATTGGTCAACCCAAATGACATGACCAAAAACTCATAATGCCTGTACCGAGTGCGAAATGCTGTCTTAGGGACATCAGACGCCCTAATCCTCAGCTGATGGTAGCCAGATCTCAAGTCTATCTTTGAAAACACCTTCGCACCCTGAAGCTGGTCAAACAAATCATCAATCCTCGGTAGTGGATACTTGTTCTTTATCATCACATTGTTTAACTGCCGGTAATCAATGCACATCCTCATCGATCCATCCTTTTTCTTCACAAAACGCTAGGCCTGATAAAACCCTTCTCTAGCAAATCTTGCAACTAGTCCTTTAGCTCCTTCAACTCTAGCGGGGCCATGCGATACGGCAGAATAGAAATGGGCTGCGTGCCCAGAGCCAGATCAATACAGAAATCAATATCCATGTCGGGCAGCATACCCGGCAGGTCTGAAGGGAAAACCTCGAGGAACTCTCGAACAATAGGAACAGAGTCAATAGAAGGAACCTCTGCGCTGGAGTTGCGAATATTTACTAGATAAGCTAAACACCCCTTCTCGACCATGCGTCGAGCCTTAACATATGAAATCACACTGCGAGTGGCATGACCTGGGGTCCCTCTCTACTCTAGTCGGGGCAAATCTGGTAAAGCCAAGGTCACAGTCATGGTGTGATAATCCAAGATAGCATGATATGGGGACAACCAATCCATCCCTAATATAACGTCGAAATCCACCATGTCTAAAAGCAATAAATCAACACGGATCTCCAGACCCTCAAACACTACCACACAGGAATGATGAACTTGGTCGACCACTATAGAATCACCCATCGGTATAAATACATAAACAGGAATACCCAAGGCATCACTAGGCATAGTCAGGTAGGGTGTAAAATAAGACGACATATATGAATACATAGAACCAGGATCAAATAGCACTGAATCATCCCTATCACAGACCAGAATAGTACCTGTAATAACAGCATCTGAAGACTCAGCCTCTGGCCTGGCTGGCAAAGCATCACACCGGGGCTGGGCCCCACCTCCCTAAACCATGTCTCTGGTACGATCGACTGCTGGCTGACCTCTACCTCTGGCGGTTCGAGCTCCACCTCTATGATCTATACCTCCACCTCTATGGCCTCTACCCCCGCCCTTAGTTGGCTGGGTAGGTTGTGGAACCTCCGGTGCCTGAATCATAGCATGAGAACTCTGGTGCTGAGAGCTGTCAGAAGCTCGAGGGCAATACCTGGCAATGTGCCTCATGTCACCACATGTGAATCAAACCCTCGGCTGTTGAGAATAATGGAGTGGTGGTGCGCTGATAGGTGTTGATGGTGAACTGAAAAGATGCTGGTCAGAATACTGCGGCTGAGAGCCATGACCACCTAAAGTACCATGTGAGACCTGAAGCGCTGACTGAAAGGGCCTCGGAGGATGGCCTCTACCATAAGAATCTCTCCCTCCAGACGAGGTACCACTGAACCTACCCGTATGATGGGGCCTCTTATCTGACCCATGACCACTTCCCCGTGCAAGAGCCATCTCAACTCTACAGGCCGCGTTGGCCGCCTCCTGAAAGGAAATCTCACTACCAGCTCCCACAGCCATCTGGAGACGAATTGGCTGAATCATTCCATCAATAAACCTCCGCACCCTCTCTCGCTCTGTGGGGAGTATAACTATAGCATAGCATGCCAAATCAATGAACCACGTCTCATACTGGGTGACTGTCATAGAGCCCTGCTGGAGGCGCACAAACTTCCTGCAAAGTGCCTCCCGCTGAGTAACTGGGAGAAACTTCTCCAAAAATAACTCCGCAAACTGATCCCATGTCAATGCTGGAGACCCTGCTGGTCTAGATAGGCAATACTCACTCCACCAAGTCTTGGCAGATCGTGCATGCTAGAAGGTGGCGAAATCGACCCCATTGGTCTCCACAAGCCCATAGTCCTAAGGATATCATGGCAGCTGAATAAGAAATCATGTGGATCCTCTGATGAAGCACTGCTAAATGTGGTGGTGAAGAGCTTGGAGAACCGATCAAGTCTCCACAAAGCATCCGAAGACATAGCCGCTCCATCGCCGACCTGGGCTGCAATACCTGACTGAGCTGTCACAACTGGCTGAACCACTAGGACATGAGCCTGGGGAGCTACCTGCTCCGGAGTACGTGTAGCAAGAGTCTGAACCCCTCCTCAAGCTTGAGAAATGGGTGGTGCTACAGGCAACAATCCCGCTCTAGTGACACTCTCCATAAAGCCTGCCAATCTGAATAAAGCGTCCTGAAGATCTGGGGTGACCATGATGTAAGGCCCCGTGAATAATTTTTGGTCTCAAAACTTAGTAACACATGGTGTCAACTCCGAATATGTGATTGGAATGGGTAGAATTCTTTCGGACCCTTGATAGTGATCTAAGCCTTTAAAAATCAAAAGAATCAATTTTTCCAGAAAATTGTCAAAAATGCGGTCCATTATGCGACCGCATAATCGATATGGGGACCGCATTCCTACCATAGAATGGAGCATAGAGTTGGTCTAAGTTGATGTCAAAAATGCGGTCCATTATGCGACCGCATAATCGATATGCGGACCGCATACTACCACAGATTGAAGCAGAGAGTTGGTCTAAGTTGATGTCAAAAATGCGGTCCATTATGCGACCGCATAATCGATATGCGGACTGCATTCCAACCGCAGATTGGATCAAAGAGTTGGTCTAAATTGATGTTGAAAATGCGGTCCAATATGCGGACCGCATTTTGATTCTGCGATCGCAGAATGCGACCACAGATCTCACCCGGGCTTCTATTTTCTAAAATTTAAAACCCGACCCCCTTTCTAATATAACGCCCTAACCCCTCATTTTAACCATTTTTCTGAACAAAATAAGAGAGAGGGAGGAGGGGTTCTTGAGAGAAAAGCTAATCTTCTTCAAAATTGTTCCTCAAATTACTTGGTCCGGAAGATTTTAAAGCAAGTGTCTTCATCTCCATTTCTACAGGTAAAATCCCTAACCCTTTTTCCTTGATTTCCAGATTTTAAGCTAAGGGAGGAGGGAGTCTCATGCTTTGATTCTTGAAATAATAGGTGGAAACTCACATGCATGTCTTTCAAAATCAAAAATTTAGTAAGGGGAATTGGGTAGAAGTGAGGGGATGTGCTCGATAACTCAAATAAGCTCGGATAGTAATTGTGAATTTCTAATTCTAAGGTACATGTGTTAATTGTGAACTATATTGACGTGGCTAGATTGCTTGGTGACTGATAATAGGAGTTTAAAAAGGGAATTCGACTCCAGGTATGTATGGCTAAACTTGACTTTGTAAAATCGCCTTATTGGTGTTCAAATGTTTGATATGTGGTATTAAATGAAGAACAAATGATGTAAGGAAATTGTAAGTGATGCGACTGAAATAATTGAGATAGTAACATCTATTTCTTATCGTGGGCAAGTATTGTTGTAATATGAAACACTTGTGAATTGTGGAATGAGATGGAAAAAGTATGGATGGTTATGGAAACACTTGTAATTTATGGTTGCTATTCCTTAAGAAGTGTTGTTGTGATCTTTGTGAATTGTTCATTGCTGTTGTTGTGATTGTTTGTGAATTGAAATTGTACGGTGGGATCGGGTTGCGCGCCGAAGTAATAAGGTGCGGGTTGTGGTGATAAGGGTGGCCGAGGTAATAAGGGTGGCCGAGGTAATAATGGTGGAAAGTGATCAAAATCACTGTTGAAATGAAAATATGAGCAAAAATATGAAATCTATTGATGTGGAAATGTGGAAGGGAAACAGGAGAGTTTGTAAAACTTGTTTTGGCTTGATTGTTCTTTCTTTATGGAAATTGATTGTTGTTTTTGTTGCTGGTACTTATTTGTCTATGGCTTGAGTTTACTTGGCACAAAGTTTGTTATACATACCAGTACAATTCAAGTGTACTGACGTCCCTTTTGCCGGGGGCGCTACATTCGTGTCATGATTGTAGGTAGATCTGCAACAGGTATTCCAGCCCGCCGATTGTAGCTCCCTCTTCGCCTTCCGCCAACGGTTTTGGTGAGCCCCATTCCTCTCGGGGCCCTACGTGGCTCAGGTCACATGTTTCTGTAGTTTTATTTTGTTGTTGTGTAAGGTATAGTCGGAGCCTTATTACCGGCAAGTACTGTATTATCCTGTTGTATCTTTAGAGGCTCCGTAGATAGTGGATGTGGGTTAGAAGCTATGTATATTCATGTTTCTTTTGTTGGAAAACAAATTGGTAATTTCATTAATTATTATGTATGTATGTTCTGAAAAAGGGTGATAAAAAATTAATTATATGGCTAGTTCTTGGAATGCGGAATAAGGAAAACAAGGGGTGGCTCATGGGTTAGGAAAAGCACCCAGGTCCGCTTGACTGGGGATACCCGGTCGAACGCCGGTCATGTCCCTTGAGTTTGGGGCGTGACAAACTTGGTATCAGAGCCTAAGGTTTTAAAGTGTCCTAGGATGTCTCGGAGCCGAGTCTAGTAGAGCCCTTCTTATCGGTGTGTTGTCGACCACATCTATAAGTTGGGGGCTGCATGGACATTTAGGAATTTACCCTCTTCTTTGTTATTCTATATCGTGCGGTGAAGTGAAACGCGGAAGTATTTATGTCTAACTCGTGCTCTGTTCCAAAATTTTCAGAAATGGCACCTAAGAAGAGAGCTAGACTCGGCCTTGGGGCCAACGCCACCGCAAGTGTGGCCGTGAATCATGTACCTGATGTCGTGGGTGAGAGTGACTCACCGGCCTTGAATCTGCCCGACCCATCTATTCCAGATCCAAGCATTCCTGTTCCGGCTGCGGCAGAGGGTGCCACCATCCCTCCGGCCAATATTCCTAATTCCGATACAGTTCCAGCATTCGGTCCCCGGGTTTCTGATGGGGACCTTAGAGGAGCCATTCGTATGTTGGCCCAGTTAGTAGCTGCCCAGGCCCAGAGATCTCATGATGCCCCTGTGTCCTCCAGCGGACAGGGAGATTCCTCCAGCTCCAGGGTCCACCAGTTTCTGCGATTGGCCCCTCCAGAATTCTCAGGCACAGACCCAGAGGCCGATCCGCAGGATTTCCTTGATGAG
>MU721807.1:31744-55171 GCA_026770625.1 Nicotiana glauca
GATGGTTATGGAAACACTTGTAATTTATTGTTGCTATTCCTTAAGAAGTGTTGTTGTGATCTTTGTGAATTGTTCATTGCTGTTGTTGTGATTGTTTGTGAATTAAAATTGTACGGTGGGATCGGGTTACGCGCCGAAGTAATAAGGTGTGGGTTGTGGTGATAAGGGTGGCCGAGGTAATAAGGGTGGAAAGTGATCGAAATCACTGTTGAAATGAAAATATGAGCAAAAATGTGAAATCTATTGATGTGGAAATGTGGAAGGGAAACAGGAGACTTTGTACAACTTGTTTTGGCTTGATTGTTCTTTCTTTATGGAAATTGATTATTGTTTTTGTTGCTGTTACTTATTTATCTATGGCTTGAGTTTACTTGGCGCAAAGTTTGTTATATATACCAGTACAATTCAAGTGTACTGACGTCCCTTTTGCAGGGGGCGCTACATTCGTGTCATGATTGTAGGTGGATCTGCAGCAGGTATTCCAGCCCGCCGATCGTAGCTCCCTCTTCTCCTTCCGCCAACTGTTTTGGTGAGCCCCATTCCTCTCGGGGCCCTACGTGGCTCAGGCCACATGTTTCTGTAGTTTTATTTTGTTGTTGTGTAAGGTATAGCCGGAGCCTTGTTACCGGCAAGTACTGTATTATCCTGTTGTATCTTTAGAGGCTCCGTAGACAGTGGATGTGGGTTAGAAGCTATGTATATTCATATTTCTTTTGTTGGAAAATGAATTGGTAATTTCATTAATTATTATGTATGTATGTTCTGAAAAAGGGTGATCAAAAATTAATTATATGGCTAGTTCTTGGAATGCGGAATAAGGAAAACAAGGGTGGCTCATGGGTTAGGAAAGGCACCCAGGTCCGCTTGACTGGGGATACCCGATCGAGCGCCGGTCATGTCCCTTGAGTTTGGGGCGTGACACATGACCCATCTTGGGACCTAAGTTGGGCGCACTGGAGTTGATGGGGCTGGAACCTCCTCATCATAGTCAAAATAAGGCTCCACCTCTGGAACTGCTGCCCGGGGCTGAGCTCTGCCCCTTGCAGGAGCTGCTGCTGGGGGCTCGGGCTTCTTCGCGGTAGAAGAGGAAGCACGTGTTCTCGACATATGCAAAAGAACAGAGTAGAAAGACAATCAGTATTTGAAGGACAGAATCGCACGACAAGAAAGAACAAAAGTGAAACTTTTCCTAACTCCGTAGCCCCTGGGGGATAAATACAGATGTCTCCGTACCGATCCCTCAAACTCTACCAAGTTTGTCCGTGAGTAGCGAGACTTATGTAACCTAGATCTCTGATACCAACTTGTTACGATCCGGATATCCCACCATCGGGAGTCGTGATGGCGCCTATTGTCGGAGCTAGGCAAGCCAGACATTTTAAACATTCCCTGATTTCACCTCAACATTAACAATATAAATATAATAAGTCATTTAAATAAAAGTGGAAGTCTTAAAAATATAGATAACTGAAAACCCAAAATGCGGAAGTTTAATATTTCTCTACCCAAGACTGGTGTCGCTATCTCACGAACTACTAAAGAGTGCTACAAACAAGTCTGAATAGAAATACATAAATGTCTGTCTCGGTACAATGAAAACAAACTGAAAAAATAGAAAGGGACTCCGGCCCGCGAATGCCAGCTAGGCTACCTCGTAAGTCCCTGGACTGAAGTCAGCTCCCAGTTAAAAATCCTACTGCTGTGGTCCAAATGCTATTCCTGGATATGTGCAAAAATATGCACAGGGCGTCGCATCAGCACAACCGACCCCATATGCTGGTAAGTGCCTGGCCTAACCCCGGCGAAGTAGTGACGAGGCTAGACAGGACTAACTAAAAAAACCCTGTGCAGATATATATACAAGTGCAACGAAATAATAGCAGAAATTGCCAATCAAAAAGGGGAGGGAACATGCGTAGGGGGAATATAGAGGAAAACAACTTATCAGAAGTAAACACAAACTACATCAGCTCTCATAATCTGTATAAGTGGTCGGCGTGCCACACGATCCCATTTCATAATATATAAGTGGTCGGCGTGCCACACGATCCCATTTCATAATATATAAGTGGTCGGCGTGCCACACGATCCCATTCCATAATATCAGTGGTAGGCGTACCGCTCGCTCCCATTTCATGGCACGGAATGATCCTTTGTGCAATTATCATCAAATCAGAGCACAGAATGTCCCTTCATGCATAAATAATCAAAACATGGCACGGAATGACCCTTCGTGCAAATATAATCAAAACATGGCACGGAATGACCCTTCGTGCAAATGTAATCAATACATGGCACGGAATGACCCTTCGTGCAAATATAATCAAATATGGCACGGAACGACCCTTCGTGCATTATCACTCTTCCTCACCAAACAGCAATCACAACCAAACGGGCGAATGAATAAGCAAATAATAAGAAATGTCCTGGCAAGGGAAAACACAATTAAACAGCTAAATCCCGGCAAGGGAGCAACAATAACAACTTTCACATCCTGGCAAGGGAGATAATTAATATACTCAAACCATCCCGGCAAGGGTTTGATCATATCTCTTTCCATTTCTTTCATTTCTTACTCAATAGTATTTTTATCGTTCGAGCCAACGCTCCAAGGAATTCACAATTCATAACTAATCCTCATACTCTTCACATTATGTTGAATTCATCAATTAGCATGGAAGAGTCCCAAAAATATCAGAATAAGTTCAAACAAGGACCCACTGTCATGCTAGATACTGGTGTGTAGATACTCGTCACCATGCCTATACACCTTACTCGATCATTTAGCAATTAGCAATTTATAACACTCCAATCCTATTCCCTCAAGCGAAAGTTAGATCAAACACTTACCTCAAATGCTCCAAAAATCCACTCAAGCCTCTAGTATAGCTTTACCACTCGAATTCACCACAAAAATGCTCGATTCTAGTCACAAACTACTTGAATGTATCAACAAATGCTAATTGAATCAACTTGAATGCATGAAAATGAATTTCCCAAAGTTTTACTCAAAATTCCCAAAATGCCCCCGGGCCCACGTGGTCAAAACCCGAGGCTCGAACCAAAACCCGGTTACCCATTCCCCCGCGAGTTCATATCTATGATTTGTTTTGAAATCGGACCTCAAATTGAGGTCCAAATCCCCAATTTTAAGAAAACCTAGGTTCTACCCAAAATCCCCATTTTCACCCATGGAAATCCTTGATTTTAAGTAAAAACATGTTTAATGATGATAAATATTGAAGAAATTTAGTAAAAATTGACTTACAAATGATTTGGGGAAGAAAGTTTTCTTGAAAAATCGCCTATGGAGTGTTTGAGTTGAAAGAATAAAGAGATGAGGTGAAAATTCGACTAAGTATTAATCTGCTGAGTCTCTGATGTCGCAATTGCGAACAGGGGTTCGCAATTGAGAACCCCGACCAAAAAATGGGAATTACGAACTCCGCTTCGCATTTGCGAAGCCAGGCCATGAACGAGACCTTCGCATTTGCGAACATGGTCTCGCATTTGCGAGCCCCTCACGTCGCAATTGCGATGGGGAACTTCACATTTGCGAACCTAGGCAGGTCTGGGGACCTTCGCATTTGCGAGTAAAATCCTCGCTTTTGCAAGAATTGGCAGACCTGGGCTAACTTTGCATTTGCGAGTCAGGCTTCGCAAATGCGAATCCTGAAGGTCTGTTCATGCCAGCAACTTTTTCTGAGATTTCTAAGGTCAAAAATGCAACTCGACACCTATACAAAACTCACCCGAGCCCCCGGGGCTCCAAACTAAATGTGCACACAATCTCAAAAATATCCTACGGACTTACTCGCGCGATCAAATCGCCAAAATAACATCATATACATCGGATTAAGCCTCAAAATCCATGATTTCTTTCAAATTTCATAAAACATCATATTTTCCATTTTGGGTCTGAAACACGTCGAACGACGTCCTTTTTCAACCAAGCTTTATAGATAGTGCTTAAATCATATATAAGACTTGTATCGGGCATCGGAACCAAAATACGAGCCCGATACCATAGTCTTTTAATCAATTTTCTTTAATTTCATAAAATAATTTCACAGAAAAATTCATTTCTCAGGCTTGGGACCTCGGAATTCGATTACGGGCACACTCCCAAGTCCCATATTTTTCTACGGACCCTCTGGGACCGTCAAATCACGGGTCCAGATCCGTTTACCCAAAATGTTGATCGAAGTCAATATTATGCATATTAATATCAAAATTTACCATTTTTCACATAGAACTCATATATAAGCTTTCCGGCTATGCGCTCGGACTGCACACGCAAATCGAGGCAAGTAAAAATAAGGTTTTCAAGGCCTCGAAAGTGCGGAATGAAAGAGAAAACCGGTGATGACCCTTTGGGTCGTCACACTTCTGCGGCCGCGCTACCTTTCTACACGGTCCGCGCCAGTCAGTTTAGAAGATGGAAACTTGAAGTCAAAGAGCCAGTACGGTCACGGTCATGTTTGCGCGGTCCGCACTGACCTCGCAGGGGTATTTTTGTCCAGTTTTTCCAGCCCGGTATAAATAGAACATTTTACCATTTTTAGGTGAAGTTTGGTTTTTTTGAAGCTGTTGAGCTCGTGAGAATGCCTAGTTTAGCCATTGTTGGCACTTTTGCTCTTTGTTATTGTAGATTCTACTTAGTAATTAATTGATATGTTTAGTTCATCATCTATTCCTTCTGTTTCTTCTTTAATTATGTCTAGCTAAACCCATTAGCTAGGGTTATGGCTCAACCCTATGTGGGTAGTTGATGGGTGTTGTCATCTAGGGTGAGATTGAGATTGGGTGTTTGTTATTTGGGTTAATTTTGTGTTTTAATTTCGAATTTGTGGTTGTAAACACCGATTCAAGCTTAGTGGGTCTACTCTTCTTGAGAAAGAGAGTCTATTACCCTAAAATTAACCCAACAAGGAATTGGGATGGACCCATGAGAAATGGTAGTCCCAATTAACGGGTTAAACCTTGAGAGAGTAATTACCCTACTTGAACCCTAGTTGCTTGGTCTAATTGGCCTACTGAATTGGTCTCGAGAGAGCCAATTGGGCAAAATCATTCTTTCTACCGTGAGGTGTGAGAATAGGTAAAATTGTGCAACGGTTATAGCATAAGCCCCAAATATATCAATCTCCCCTTAGTAACTTCTACCCGTTGACTAGCCACCTAGGTAGTGTCGCAACCCTAGTGCCTTTCTCTATATTAAATACAACTTAGCAATATACTTGTAGCTTAATTTATCCTTAATCATTAGCTTATAACAGTAGTGATAAATACAAAAATCCCAAAAATATTAGAAGTACAATTAGAAGCACATACGCAACTCTAGGCTAGACAGACAATACAACTCCACTCCAAGCTCCTTGTGGAAATTCGATCCCGAACCACTATTTGGGTAAAAGATGTTGCGACCCTCTCTTCCGACCATTGCATAGTGTCGAGTTGGCAGCAATCAAATTTTTGGCACCGTTGCCGGGGAGCTTGCGGTGTTGACTATCTGTGTAGCTAGTTTTGTTATTTGCTTCTCTTTCCTTCTTGTTCACTAATTTTGTTTGTGTCGATCAATCAGGTACAAATGGCTCTCAATGGAAGTGGCCCTCTTGGCGGTGCCTTGGCGGGGGAGGAGGTTGAAGATCTTGATCAAGATGAGCTTCCAGCACCTCAAGCTCCACGAAGAAGTAGAAATGCCAATACAAATGCTAATCCGAATGAGAATATTCCAGAACCTCCTCCGCTACCACCAAGAGTGGCTCCAAGAGTCCTACCGAATCAAGGATATGCGAGTGCCATTGTTCCTCCCCGAATCCGAGCGGGGAATTTTCAAATCACAAATGTCATGTTGACCTTGCTCGAGCAAAGAGGATATTTTACGGGTGCCTCCAACCAAAATGCCTACAAGCACTTGAAGGGGTTCGTAGATACATGCTGGGGTAGCAAGCAGACAAACGTATCCAAGGATGCGTAGAGATTGAGGCTTTTCCCGTTCTCTCTCCAGGGTAAAGCGTTGGATTGGTTAGAAAGGCTCCCCAATCATTCTATCACCACATGGGATGAATTGGCGGACAAATTTATTGCCACGTTCTTTTCTCCAAGTCATATGGCAGCTCTTGGGGATGAGATTCTAGATTTTAAGCAAGAGCCAATGGAAGCTTTGCATGAGATATGGGAAAGATATAGAACAATGGTGAAGGAGTGCCCTAATAATGACATGACCGAGGCAATGATACAACAAACTTTTTATCGGGGCATCAACACCACGTATCAGTGCATTTTGAACCAATTAGCTGGAGGGAACTTCATGAAACTTTCTTACCAAGAGGCATGTGATGTACTTGATGAAATGGTCAACACCTCTTCGGCATGACAAAGTCGAGCAAATGTGCCCCAAGGTGACCCCACGGTCATCCATTTGCACAAGGAATTGCGTGATCATGGCCAAGCTATCGCCGAGCTTACAATAACTATGAATCAATTGGCGAAGGCGCAATTGCATTAAGTCCAAAACCCGCATCAAGTCAATGCAATGGAAAATGTTTCTATGTTAAAAAGGAGGCAAAGAGGGCAACAACAACCTCAAGGAAATTGTGAGCAATTTGACAACAACAATGATGGTGGTGGCTATTCGAATGAGTGCTATGATGAGCAAAGCAAAGAATATCAATATGTTAATAATTACCAAGGGAATAGAGGAAATCAAGTGAATCAACAATGGCATCCCCAAGAAAATTAGGGCAATCAACAAGGCGGCAGTAATTGGAACAATAACAACCAACAACAAAGTAGTGGCAATTGGAATAACAACAACCAAAACAACAATTGGGGTACCCAAGGTAACAATCAAGGCAATTGGAACGGGAACAATAACAATTGGAGCAACAACAACAATAATCAAGGAGGGTGGAATAATAGTGGAAATCAAGGTAGCCGAGGGCGAGGCTTTCAAAGGCCCCCCATGTACCAACAACAGAACAATCCACCTCCCTTTCAATATCAAGGGTCTAGTTCTTCTGGTAGTGACATGGGGAGAATATAAATGATGTTCAAACAAATTATGAAGAAGAACCAAGACTCCGATGCTCAATTGGCTTCTCATAATACCTCTATTCAGAATTTGGAGGTACAACTTGGTCGAATCTCTCAATCATTAAATACTCGACCTAAGGGTGCTATACCAAGTGATACGGTAGTGAACCCAAAAGGAGGTAACAATCATGTGATGGCAGTTACAACAAGGAGTGGAAGAGGCGGTGATGTGCATGCCTCGAATGAAAATGAAGTTGTAAATGACGAAGCTGAGTTGCATGATGATAATGTGCCTTTGAATGTTGAAGATGTGGTTGAACCAAATGTGACCAATGATGTGCAGATTGATATTGATGATGAGGCCGGGGTAGAGACTCAAGATGTCGTGAACCCGTCTAGGGAACACATTATTGATATGCCCAAGCCGGTGGTGCCTAAGTCCAAGGCACCCTTGCCTAGGTTGCCCCCATCTTACCCTCAACGGTTGGCAAAACAAAAAGGTGACAATCAATTTAAAAAGTTCATTGAAATGATGAAGAGTCTTACTATCAATGTGCCATTGGTGGAGGCACTTGAGCAAATGCCGGGGTATGCAAAGTTCAGGAATGGTTTGGTAACTAAGAAGAGGTTGATGGAGTGTGAGACAATTAAAATGACGCATCAAGTGAGTTCTATAGTGCATTTTATGGCCCCAAAACTTGAAGACCCCGGAGCTTTCACTATCCCTTGCACTATCGGTAGTGCGGATTTTGTCAAGGCCCTTTGTAACTTGGGATCTAGCATTAACTTGATGCCTTATTCGGTTTTCAAGACTTTGGGAATCAGACAACCTAGGCCAACTTCAATGAGACTTCAAATGGCGGATCGATCGATGAAGCAACCCTTGGGCATAATTGATGATGTTCTTGTCCGTGTTGATAAATTCATATTGTCGACCGACTTTGTTATATTGGATTGTGGGGTGGAATTTGAAGTGCCAATCATTCTTGGGAGACCTTTCCTAGCTACGGGGAAAGCATTGGTTGATGTTGAAGCGGGTGAGTTGACATTTCGTGTGGGAGATGAGAAGGTGGTATTCCATGTTTGCAAATCAATGAGACAACCCAATAGCACGGAGGTGTGTTCATTTGTGGACATTGTCACAGCTGTGATAGTGGATGACACAAGTTCCATGATAAATGTTGAAGATCCTCTTGAGGCCGTGCTTTTTAACATGGATGTCAATGATGATGCCAATAGAGTGGAGTGCATTAATGCATTGCATGGTATGGGTTGATATTCATATGAGCCTATAAAGTTATCTTTAGATCTTGAAAACTGTAAAACTCCACCAACAAAGCCATCAATTGAGGAGCCACCGGTGTTGGAGTTGAATCCACTTCCTCCACACCTTAGGTATTAATTTTTGGGCTCTAATTCAACTCTTCTAGTTATTCTTTCTTCTTGCCTAACTAACATGCAGGTTGACGCCACTTTGGTAGTTCTTCAAAAGCGCAAAAAAGAGATTGGATGGACATTGGCCGATATTCGGAGGATAAGCCATGCGTTTTGCATGCATAAAATCATCGTGGAGGAGGATGCAAGGCCTTCACTTGAACATCAAAGAAGACTAAATGAGGCAATGCAAGAAGTGGTAAAGAAAGAGGTTATCAAGTGGCTTGACGCCGATGTGGTTTATCCGATCTCCGATAGCTCATGGACCTCTCTGGTCCAATGTGTACCAAATAAAGGTGGGATAATGGTAGTGACCAATGCCAACAACGAGCTTATTCCTACTCGGACGGTTATCGGTTGGAGAGTTTGTATGGATTACGGGAAGCTTAACAATGTGACAAGAAAAGATCATTTCCCATTACCATTCCTTGACCAAATGCTCGATCATCTTGCGGGCCGGGATTTCTATTGTTTTCTAGATGGTTACTCGGGGTACAATCAAATTATAATTGCCCCGGAGGACCAAGAGAAGATGACCTTTACATGTCCTTATGGCACGTTCACTTTCTCGAGAATTCCATTTGGACTATGTAATGCTCCGGCAACTTTCCAACGTTGCATGATGGCTATTTTCACCGACATGGTGGAGGATATCTTGGAAGTCTTCATGGATGATTTCAGCATGGTTGGGGATTCGTTTGAGGAATTCTTGGTGAATTTGGGTAGGGTGTTGGCTCGATACGAAGAAATTAACCTTGTTCTCAATTGGGAAAAATGTCATTTTATGGTAGAAGAAGGTATAGTGTTGGGACACAAGATCTCAAGGCAAGGAATTGAAGTTGATAAGGCAAAAATCGAGGTCATTTCTCCAATCGGGAAATAAAGAGTATCTTGTCCAAGATGGTAAATGCTAATATGACCGATTGGTCGAAGAAATTGGATGACGCTCTTTGGGCCTATCGGACGGCTTACAAGACACCAATCGATATGTTTCCGTATCGGTTGGTGTTTGGTAAAGCTTGCCATCTTCCGGTGGAATTGGAGCACAAGGCTATGTGGGCGTTGAGAAAGTTGAACATGGAATGGGATATTGCGGCAAATCTCCGGGTTGAGCAACTAAATGAGCTTGATGAGTTTAGATTTCATGCCTACTCCAGATTGTCCTTATATAAGGACAAGATGAAGTACCTTCACGACAAATATGCTCGTGGAAAGGAATTCAAGGTTGGTGATATGGTTCTTCTTTTCAACTCCCGGTTGAGGTTATTTCCGGGAAAACTCAAGTCAGAGTGGAGTGGTCCATTTGAAGTTGTTGGTGTGACCCCATTTGGTGTTGTTGATCTCAAGAACAAAAATGGTGAAGTTTTCCGAGTCAATGGGCATCGTGTCAAGCATTATTTGGGGAAGTTTGATGACAGCAACGTGGTGGCACTCATTTATTTGAAGTGACATGATGGTAACATGCGTCGTACCGTGACGTTAAATCAGGCGCTTCTTGGGAGGCAACCCATGTCTTTTTCTTTCTCTTTGATTTTCTTTGTAGATTAGGATTTTTGAGCTAATTGTTTGTGAGATGTTGCAGGGATTATGTTGAAGCAGTGCAAAACAAAGTGTAAAAAAATGCACAGTCTCTGAAGTTGCTAGTGCAGCCGCAGTGCACTTTGTGCGGTCCGCGCTGACATGAGCTGAGAATGTCTGGTCTCTGAATATCTACACGTGGCCACGGTCATGATAGTGCGGTCCGCGATAATCTCAAGCGGCCGCGTCCCTTTTTGTGCGGTCTGCGTGGAAGGGTTACTAAAACGTTTCATGTTCAAAACCCAGAGCGGTCCGCGGTCTCTTTTACGCGGCCGCTCTGGTAGGTAGGTACGAGGCCCACTGGTTTTCCTATAAATAGAGACCCTGGGCTTCATTTTACACTTTTTGCAAATTTGAAAGCCTGAGCCTTATTTCTATTGTTCATTCACCTCTGAGACCTTGTGCTTGCATAGATTTCTTTGGTTCTTCTAAATCCTGGTAACATTTCTTACAATTGTCATTAATTAGTTTAATTTTTAATCTTTGTTTGTTTCCCAATAGGTTTAACTTCTTCGTTTTGTCCGTTTTTCTTGGACTTGATGATTTGGATAGTTTATGTGTTGGGTTTTAAATGCTGAGTATGATTTCCATGTTGGGTAATTAAGTAGGGACAATTAGGATTCTAAGATAGAACAAAAATGGAAGAAAATTGAAACCCTAATTTAGTTCCTATATGTTGGCTCAGTGCGGCCCGCGGTCGCATTAGCGCGGTCCGCGGTGCCTCTAATGCGGCTGCACTCCTGATGGTGCGGTCCGCTGTGGCCTTTGTTCTGAAACCTGACTTGCTTCCAGTGCAGCCGCGTACCTCACTGTGCGATCTGCGCTGGCCCAACACGGTCGCGCTCCCATTTCACGCGGACCCCGTTGGGATATTCAGAGAGGTGTTAATTCTGGGTGTTGTTCAATGCGGCCCGCAGTCGCTATCGCACGTCCCGTGGTGCCTCCAATGCGGCCGCACTCCTGTTAGTGCAGTCTGCGGTGCCCTGTTCTGCAATGGTTTCTGCAATTTTTTCATCTGATGTTCTGCAATTATTTTCACTAACTGATGCACTGCATGTGCTTAAACTAACAATGTTAGACATGTTTGCTTGCAGATCGTGGTTAAGCAAAGAGGCGGTAAACAAACACAACAACCCGGGAGAGGTGGTTCCTCCCGAGGGGGTAAAGGCAAGAGAATTGTAAAACTCATCCAGGCTCGGGAGAACATTAAGAAGACCCAGAAATTGATATGGGCTGATGACAAGGCTACCTCTCATTCTTCGGGGAGTGAGTATGTGATTTCTAAAGATATCTCCTTGGATTCCGTCCCAACCCATATAACCAACCCCCTCCACCTAACTGATACCCCTCCATCATCACCAACCATAAAAAGACCAGTGAATGTAGTCTCGAACTCATCTGCCGGTAGTGGGAAATACTCCACCTCCCCCACAGTTTCACTATCTGAGGAGAGCGCAGAAGGTGGGACCAATGGTGATGATGAGGTACCGGACAATTGTGTGCCCCAAGTTGGGGTTGTTGAAAGAACAATAAACCCGGAGGTTTGGGAGGATTGCTTTGTCAGCCAAGTGGCTTTTCACAAGTTTCGAGAGTGGTTGCCAGTGCAAAAATTAATTCCAGAGAGGAGTATCATTACTACTGACCTGCTACCCCTACTCCCTAATGTACATAGACAGTTCCATACTAGAGCAGGATGGGAGCACTTTTGGGATGAGTTTGTGGATGCCAATGAGCACATGGTGAAAGAGTTCTACTGCAATGTGGCCCACGTCAAAAAGGGCTCAATTGCAACCAAGATGTGAAACAAAAGTGTTGTATTCTCTGGGAAGGCATTCAATGAGTATTTAGGGTTTGATGATGAGGATGAAACCCTGTATAATGAGAAATTGGCAATGGGGGAAGAGGTTCGCCCTTGGCTAGCTAGTTACTTGGCCCACCCGGGTGATGCTCCAGATTGGTTGCAAGTCGGGAAGAAAATATATCGAAAGACCTTCAACTTTGAGGCTCGAGGGTGGTTGACATTTATGTGCAGTCGGCTTGACCCCTCTACCCACGATCAGACTATTCCTCTTCAGCGAGCTGTGTTGGTTGCGTCTATTATGGTCGGGTACCCTATAAATGTGGGCAATGTGATGTCCCGGGTGATTGCTTATATGGGATGAGAGTATGATAGGAATTACCCTTTTCCTAACACGCTCACCATGTATTTCCAGGACTTCAAAGTGAAGAAAAAGTCCTATGATGTGAAAGTTCGACCAGTGGCCCCATTCTCATGGTTCAGCATTCAGGGGCCTAACAACCCAAAAGACAAAAAGTACAAGCCACCCACCTCTACCCCGACTGGCCGGTTTGAGGAGCCTGTTGCGGTGGAGTCTGCTGTTGAGCCCTCCATCGAGCTTTCATCCATTCCTATTACGGTTGATTTTCCTCCAGGACCCTCCTCTTCTGCTGGGCCCAGTACTTCAGCTGGTCCGGGAGTTCCTTCTTCCCGGGCTCACCTTTTCACGGCCCATCAGTTGAGCTAGACTCTTGCCAGTTTGAACAACTGGATGTCAGCCGCGACATCCAAGTTGTCGACTTTATCTGCGTCAGTTGAGGCCTAGTCAGCACCTTTCTCAGTTCAGATTCCTCAGTCTATTGAGGATACATTGCAGAAGCTCCTGGACAACCAGGAAAAGATTATAAAGACTCAGGAAGCCTTGACTAAGGCTGTGGATTTACATGACAAGGCTCTGAAGGAACTTGCCAGAGAGCACAAGAAAATGAGGAAGTCAAGGACTTCCAAAGAATCGGTGAAAGCACTGCGGACGGATGTGGACAAGCTATTGGCAGACCATATGCCTTTAGACTTGTTATTCGGGGATCCAGCCCCTCCAGCAGCAGCACCGGTGCCACAACCACAGCAGGAGCAGGCACCCAGGCTCCCGAGGAAGAAGAGAAAGCTCCCCAGCACAGTTGATGCGGTGATTGAGCTAGCAGAGATTCAGGAGGGTCCCTCCAATATTGCACCCGACATTCAACCGGTCCATGATCAGGCCCCAGTCCCAGCAGCTGAGCAGCAGGAGGCTGGAACCAGTCTGAAGTTCCCGCCTATACAGAGGACCAGGGGACCACTGAGGATCCCCATGCAGACGGAACAGGCCTAGGGAGCTCTTCTATATCCTTTCATTGACGTTTTATGCTTATTTGTGTAGTTGGCATTTGGGACAATGCCAGCTCTTATTCGGTGAGTGTGCCCTACTTTTTGATTATCTGGATGACTGTACATATTAGATTCTCATTTTATGTTCTGTTGATTTGATTTTACAGTTGGTCTGTATATAACTTTACGTTTTAGCTACTTTTCTCGTACTTTTTATTCTCTTTTGGTCTATATATAAAGTTACATTTGGTATATATTCATCCCTCATTGTATATTCTACTCCCCTATTGTACATATTCATTCTATTTTTCTATTTTCGCAAAAATTTTTGTTTTTAGCTTCGTAGATAGGCTCGTAGCCTTTTTTGTTTTGGTTTTGGCATTTTCAATAAGCCCTTGGTTTCCTTAATGCCACGGTTCTTTCCAAGGGTGGAGTATAGTGCGAACTGGGTGGCTCTTCCCAATGATAGATGGCGTGACAACCTTCGTAAAAGTTTGAGTCCGTTTTTTATTTTTCTTTTGTTTTTGATATTTCGTAGTTAAGGGTACCTCAGGAAAAGCTTCACTTGGGCCTAGCACATTTGCCTTTGATCGCATGATCAAAGACATAATGTTGTGTTTGGGATGGTGAAAGTCGTGGCCTTGAGACTCTTGTGTTGACCAAACAATCATCATGTGGTCTTTTTGGACCATTGTGTGCTTGAATCGTAACTAAGGTCGTTGTGGGCCCTCGACTCGATGTCTTTAGCAATCCCTTAGCATGTGCAGTGAGGAATCGAATTGTGAGTCCAAGTCCCGAGCCAATGGTCTAGAACTTGCCCTGGATGTTTGTTGAGGCGAAATCCTAGGTAAAATTTTACTTGAGAAGTGATTATAGGCTCTCGTTGATCTAAATGTTAAGTTGAACAATTCCATGGCCTACCAGTGAAATGATACCTAGTTAACCCTTTTGAGCCTTGAACCTTTTTCTTTCAAGAACCAATGCTACAAGCATATACCTGTTCTAAAAGATACCCTCTCTTGGCACCCAAATTTTTTCTTGAGTAATGGCAAATGTCTAAGTTTGGGTGGGGGGACAATAAAGGAAACAAAGTGGTAAAAGATACAAAAGCAAAAAGAAAAGGGAGGCAATGAAAAATAAGAAAAGAAAAAGACAAAAAGAAAGACCAATGTGAACAAGAATAAAAAGGGGATTCAAGGAAAACAAAAGTGAAAAAGGTGTGGAAGAAGTAGAAAAAGGAGAAATGCTTTGAATGGCATAAGAAAGAGTGACAATGTGTCCCTCTAATCCCTTGAAAAGAAGTGAAATACTCAAATGAGTCTAGAAAGTGTGCCAAAATGAATCAAAGGAAGTGCTTAAGGGAATATTGAACCCATTTGAACAAAAAAATGTCCTACCCTTACCCAAAAGCCTTCACAATGACTCCACAAAAGTCCTATATGATCTTGAGTTGAAGGAAGCCTACATTAGTGGATACATACATAAGGGGCAAGCATATGGTACCTAGAGACGGACTTGTGACCTTCTTCTTGAGAGAGATATGAGTGAAATTCCATCAACCTCGGTTTGTATGTCAATACTCTAAAAGGTGAGGTTCGCTTAGGGAGAGTTGAGGATGTGTGAGTTTGGGTTCCACAATGACCAAAGTAATTGAGAAAAGTTCTTTGATGAAATGTATCAACTCTTGATGCTCTTGTGTCACACTTGATCCATAGTTTTCAAAGTTTAAATGTGTTAATGATGCATTTGTACTGAGGGCAATTGTTAGTCCCAATTGATGCTTGTTGAGGTTACTCTAGGATAGCTGGAATTACTTGGATGTTCCTTTAAAGGGTGGGTCTTATTTTGTTTGCTTGAGGACAAGCAAAGGTTTAAGTTTGGGGGAGTTGATAAGTAGGATTTTAACGTGTTTTATGCCCCTACTTGCCTATGCTTTGAGTATAAATTGCTACGAAATAGTCCCAAAATGCTCACAGGTTGTGCTTGATTGCAGGTTTGAGCGACAAAGTGACGAAATGTCAAAGATCGGCTCAAAACGGAGTGAAACCTGCTCAAGTACCAAAGGCCAAGTGAAGTGATGGAAAACAGAGCCTAGTGCGGACCGCACAAAAGTGCACGTGACCGCACTAAAAGATTCAGAGATGGTGCATATTCAGAGCATTCACCATGCGGCCGAGATCAAATCTATGCGGCTCGCGTTCAGCTTACGCGGCCGCGGTATTTGTTCATGCGGCCCGCGTCAGGAGATTCAAAGAGTTGGTGAATTGGTCAAGATGCAGGCTATGCGGGCGCAGTCATAATCACGCAGTCTACGCTAGGGCCTTCTGCGGCCACGCTACCATTCTACACAGTCCGCGCCAATCAGTTCAGAGGGATGGAAACTTGAAGTCAAAGAGCCAATGCGGCCGCGATCGTGTTTGCGCGATCCGCGCTGACCCCGTAGGGGTATTTTTGTCCAGTTTTTTCAGCCCGGTATAAATAGAACATTTTACCATTTTTAGGTGAAGTTTGGTTTTTCTGAAGCTGCTGAGCTCGTGAGAATGCCTAGTTTAGCCATTGTTGGCACTTTTGATCTTTGTTATTGTAGATTCTACTTAGTAGTTAATTAATATGTTTAGTTCCTCATCTATTCTTTCTGTTTCTTCTTTAATTATGTCTAGCTAAACCCATTAGCTAGGGTTGTGGCTTAACCCTAGTGTGGGTAGTTCATGGGTGTTGCCATGTAGGGTGAGATTAAGATTGGGTGTTTGTTATTTGGGTTAATTTTGTATTTTAATTTCGAATTTGTGGTTGCAAACATCGATTCAAGCTTAGTGGGTCTAACTCTTCTTGAGAAAGAGAATCCATGACCCTAAAATTGACCCAACAAGGAATTGGGATGGACCCATGAGAAATGGTAGTCCCAATTAACGGGTTAAACCTCAAGAGAGTAATTACCCTACTTGAACCCTAGTTGCTTGGTCTAATTGGCCTTCTCAATTGGTCTCGAGAGAGCCAATTGGGCAAAATCGTTCTTTCTACCGAGAGGTATGAGAATGGGTACAAATGTGCAACTGTTATAGCATAAGCCCCAAATATATCAATCTCCCCTTAGTAACTTCTACCCGTTGACTAGCCACCTAAGTAGTGTCGTGACCCTAGTGCCTTTCTCTATATTAAATACAACTTAGCAATATATTTGTAGCTTAATTTAGCCTTAATCATTAGTTTATAACAGTAGTGATAAATACAAAAATCCCAAAAATATTAGAAGTACAATTAGAAGCACATACGCAACTCTAGGCTAGGCAGACAATACAACTCCACTCCAAGATCCCTGTGGAAATTCGATCCGAACCACTATTTGGGTAAAAGTTGTTGCGACCCGCTCTTCCTACCATTGCGTAGTGTCGAGTTGGCAGCGATCAACACTCTTGATCCCAAAACCCCAAATCGATCAAAAACCCTGCCCATGTGCCATGTTATAACCCCGTGTCACGAGCTGAGCTATAAATAAGCTCAGTCGTGAAGAATCAGAATACGGAATGAGAGGGAAAGTAGAAGAAAGATAGAAAATTGGATAATATTTCTGATAAGTTAGAAATGTGTACATATGCCAGCTAAATAGGAATCCAACATTGGATTCTAATTTAACAACCTATTACACCATAGACTGCCATGTGTCCCTACTAAGAGGGATTTAATGGGACTTAATTGTAAAAATAAGAAAATAAAGATAGGGACTAATCTGAACATAGTAATACTTATGGACCTCTACTACTAAGCTTAATTCATGACAATCCATCTCCCTTTAAGGAACCTTGTCCTCAAGGTTCATTAAAATTTGGAAACTGCGACCGAATGAAACTATAATCTTCCCAAGTGGCCTCTTCAGGAAGTAAGTTTGCCCAATGTATCAAGACCTGCACAACTGCAGCATTTCCTCTTTTGATCATCCTTCTATACAAGATTGCTATTGGATCTACTATAGGCTGGCCATCTGCAGAACAAACCAAAGGATCAATGGATGGAGCAACCTGAGATCCTACTTTCTTCTTGAGCTGAGATATGTGAAAAACAGGGTGAATTCTAGCAGAAGCAGGGAATTGAAGCTCATATGCCACATGATTGATTTTCTTAATCACTTGATAAGGTCCATAATACTTGGATGTTAGCTTCAAGTTTCTCCTTATAGCCATACTAGTCTGTCTATAAGTTTGAAGCTTGAGAAAACCCAATCCCCAACTTCTAGCTCCCTTTCAGTCCTTTTCTTGTCAGCATAAAACTTCATTCTCTGTTATGCCTTCTCTAGATTTACTTTCAGAATCTTGGTCCCTATTTGCCTTTCCTGCAACCATTGATTAGCTTCAGCTACCTTCGACTGTATCACCAGCTCGAAGGAAAGTTGAGGAGGATCATATCCATATAAAATCTTGAAAGGGGTTAACTGAGTAGCTGTGTGGTAATTGGAACTATACCAATACTCAGTTAGAAACAACCATTTGTGCCAATCTTTGGGTTTGTGACCACTCATGCATCTCAGATAGTTCTCCATACATTGATTTACCCTCTCAGACATCTGATTGAGGATGATAGGCAGAACTGAATTTCAACTCAGACTTCAACCCCTTAAACAACTCCTTCCAAAACAAGCTCAAGAATATTTTGTCCCTGTCACTCACAATACTAGTAGGAAAATCATACAGCTTGTAGATATTGTCCATGAACAATCTAGCAACTTGTACAACAGTAAAAGGATGAGAAAGAGATAAGAAATGCTCATATTTGCTGAATCTGTCCACAATAACGAAGATTGTATTCTTCCCCTCAAACTTAGGGAGACCTTCAATGAAATCCATGGTTATATGCTCCCATGGTCTAGAGGGAAGTGGTAATGGTTATAGTAGTCCCGAATAAGCTACATGATCTCCCTTACACCTTTGACAAACATCACATTCCAGAACCACCTTCTTAACATCAGCTAGCAGAGAAGGCCAATAGAAAATGGCCTTAATCCTTTGCATAGTAGCAGTGACTCCATAATGACCTCCTAGACCTATAGAGTGAATGTGTTGCACCAGTTGTTGTCTCAGTTGAGTACTATTTCCTACCCACACTTTGCCTTTATACTTCAGCAGTCCATTTTGTAGGGTCACATTGGCTACTACAACAGGATCCACAAGCACCTGAGTCATGATTTGGGTTACTTCCTGATCTCTATCATAACTACTGATGGTCTCTTCCACCCATTTTGGCTGAATTTGAGAGATGACACAACACTTAACACCAACCTCATGTATCCTAGAGAGTGCATCTGCCACAGTGTTCTCACTACCCTTCTTGTAATGTATCTCATAGCTAAGGCACATTAATTTTGTCAATCTTTTGTGCTAAAGAGAGGTCGTGATCTTTTGGTGTTGAAGGAACTTGAGACTAAAGTGATCAGTTCTGATGATGAAGTGGTTTGGATGTAGGTAGTGTCTCCACTTATCGACTATCATTAATAAGGCTATCAACTCTTTTTCATAAGTTGATAGGCCTTGATGCTTCTTGCTCAAAACTTGACTTAAGTAAGCCACTGGTTGCTTATTTTTCAAAAGTGCAGCCCCCACTCCAGTACCACATGCATCTATTTTGACTGTGAAAGGTTTGTTGAATTCCGCTAGTGCTAGTACAAGAGCAGAAGTCATTGCTTTCTTCAATTTTTCGAATGCCTCAGTTGCTTCTTCACTCCATTCAAATGCTCATTTCTTAAGGAGGGAAGTAAGAGGTTTACTGAGCTCATCATAATTTCTTATAAACCTTCTATAGTAACCTGTAAGACAAAGGAATCCTCTTAACTCCTAAATAGTTTTTGTTTGAGGCCACTCTAACATTGAATCTACCTTGCTAGAATCAGTACCAACTCTATTATCAGTAATCACATGTCCTAAATACTCGATTTTATCCTGAGCAAAGGCACACTTTGATCTTTTGGCAAAGAGTTGGTTTTCCCTTAATAGGTGCAGCACAACTTGCAAGTGTTTTAGATGATCCTCCATAGAAAAACTATATATTAGAATGTCATCTAAGAATACCAATATGAACTTTCTGAGATAAGGCCCAAAGAGTTGATGCATAAGGGATTGAAATGTTGCAGGGGCATTAGTGAGGCCAAAAGGCATCACCCTAAATTGCCAGAGGCCATGGTGAGTCCGGAATGCAGTTTTATGCTTATATTCGAATCTTATTCTGACTTGATGATATCCAGATCTAAGATCCACCTTTGAGAATATCTTTGATCCATTGAGCTCATCCAAGAGGTCTTCTACCATGGGGATAGGGTATTTGTTCTTCACAGTTAGAGAATTTAATATTCTATAATCCACACAAAGCCTCCAAGTATTATCTTTCTTCCTCACAAGTAATGCAGGAGAAGCAAAACAGGAGTGGCTGGGAACCACTGTTTGAGATTTCAGCATCTCTCCAACCGTGTTTTCAATGGCATTATTTTGATCAAATGAATACCTATAAGGCCTCAAATTGAATGGTTGAGCCCTAGCTACATATGGTATAGAGTGATCACAAGGCCTAGAAGGTGGTCCTTTAGGCTCTTCAAAGATGTCCTGATATAGTTGCAGCAACTTAGTGACTTCTTCCGGAAGTTCTGGTTCAATTGTGGACATATGGGCAATATTGAGGATGCAGATAGCAGCCGCAGTGGCTCCAGAATTTTTGAAAAACACTTTCTCTGATTTGTCCCTTTCTGTTGTGACAAGTTTAGGATCTTATTGACTACTCGGTAGTGTAACCCAAGTGTCATCTCTGGAAAATGATATACTGAGGGGTTTAGTGTGCAACACTACCAGGGTAACCAAGTCTAACCAATCCATGCCCAAAACTAGGTCACACCTTCCTAGTTGTAGCAGCCTTACATCAAAACAGAAGGGTTCCTCTTGCATCTTCCAACAAATTTTAGGGCAGATGGCCTTATTGTACATAAATTCCCCATTAGTCACTTTTACTTTCATCGGACCATAACTAGGTATTTCTTCTAATCTAAGGACCTTGACTATTTTTTTATTCACAAAACTGTGAGTAGAGCCACAGTCAATCAAAATTGTGATAGGCAATTTCTTGGCATACCCTTGAATCTTTATAGTTTTAGAGGAAGAACTCGACATTCCTGTAGCAACACATAATGATATCTCACCCTGCTCCTCTTCAGGAATCTCCTCTGTTTCCCCCTCATTTTTACTTCCACTACCTTCCCCTTCTTCCTGAATAGCCTGCACATCTCCATCTGGTTCTACCCCTTCCCAAGCAATAGCATTCAACGTTTTAGGTTTACACTGGTGGCCAGGGTGGTGTTTCTCCAAACATCTATAACAAAGACCTTTATCTCTTGCTATATCAGAAAGTTGCTTTGGTTTGAAGGGAACTCTGGGTTTGGGAATCAAAGCTCTGTTGTTTGGGTTCTGGGGAGTAGATCCTTGATAGGATATAATGGCTTTGGAAGTAGGTTGGGGACTATTTAGGATATAGGTTAATCTGGGAGAGGTGGATCTATGGAGGGATTTAAAAAAGGCTTCATAAGACATAGCTAAGTCAAATGCATCCATCAGGCAAATGGGATTTGCTAGTCCTACTAGGAGTTTTAATTCGGGTTTAAGGCCACTGATATAGCTAGAAATAAATTGAATGTCATTCAATAGGGGATTTACCAACAACATGTATGATTTCAGCTCTTCGAACTTCTCCTGATAGCTTTCCACACTACCTATTTATTTCAGATTGTTAAATTCGTCCACAATATCAATGGGTCTCACACTCCCAAACCTTCTACAAACTTCTGCGCAAAATAAGGGCCAGTTAGTCCCTTTTTTCTCAAGGATATGGCTATCAAACCATATATATGCCTTTTCTTTCATGTGCACAGCCACATAGCTCATTTTGCTTTGTTCAGGGATCTGATAAATTTCAAAAAACTGCTCACATTTACGAATCCATCCCCTGGGTTAACACCATTGAACTCCAAAAAATTTATCTTTGCTTTAAAGGGTTGTGACTGAAGGTCCGTGTTTATGGCTGGTGCAATGGTTGGTAAAGGGAGTAAAGGAGGGTTGTTAGTTGCTGGTACAGTTGTAGTTGTCAATGAAACAGTGTTTGTAGTGGGGGTTGGGACTGGAAATGATAAAGATGTGAAAATGGTAGTAGGTGTTTGAGGTGAGTTTAGGGTGGTCCTTAATAGAGGGAAAGTGAAACCCCTGCCTACAGGATAGCTGGAAAGAGTTGAAATTGGGGTACCTGAGCTTGAGTATTTGAAGTTTGCCCAGATTCTCGTATTATCAGTGGTCCTTGTGTTGAAGACGCCATGGATCTGGGAGAAGCAACAGTTTCTGCTCTCTTCAAGGCATCGAGCTGAGAAATAATTAGTTCTAACCTCCGATTCGTCTCTTGTGTTTCCTTAGCTTAGAGGAAAATTGATTTTGACTAGATTCCAGTGATTGAAAATGCCTCGCATTCTCCGTAGCCATGGATTCCAGGTGGGTTTCGAGTTTTTTCATATCTTCTTCAAGGCCCTTGAATTTTTCAGCGTCAGCCATTGTTATCCACGAGAATCAAATGGCTCTGATACCAATGTCACGAGCTGAGCTATAAACAAGCTCAGACATGAAGAATCAGAATAGGGAAGGAAAGGGAAAGAAGAAGATAAATTGGATGATATTTCTGATAAGATAGAAATGCGTACATATGCCAGCTAAATAGGAATCCAACATTGGATTCTATGTAACAACCTATTGTCACACCTCCTTTTTTACCGCTATTACTACACCGGTATATAATAAAGGAAGGAGTTTTTTTCAATTTAAGGACAGTCGAAATGGGATTTATTTATTTATTCAGAGTCGCCACTTAGGAGATTAATGGTGTCCCAAGTCACCGGTTGAATCCCGAACCGAGGAAAATATGACTCTGTTAACAGTCCGCGAACCAAAAATCCGGATAAGGAATTTTGTTAACCCGGGAGAAGTTGTTAGGCATTCCCGGATTCCGTGGTTCTAGCACGGTCGCTCAACTGTTGTATTTAATTTTTGTCTGATTTCAATACATGTTCTATTTTTATGTGCCTTTGGTAATAACCCTCTTTTATTATATTTATTATTTATTTTATTATTTTTTGCAAGAATTACAACGTCATGAAAATGTATCTCGAACCACGATGCACCAGTGCGCCCGTGGCTTTTAATACATTTCGACTTCGTTGAGATTTGAATTTGGGTCACATAAATGGTCACTCGTATTTAGGAAGGTAATATTATTAACATACGCACCTAAAGCGACTACGCGTTTATTACCTTTGGGGAAGACCGTGAAATTCGCTAAACGATCCTCCCAATTTCTAAGTATTTTTTATATAGCAATTGTTAAGGGCCCCGCCCTTTGTATTTCGTTTGGAGAGGCTCGTCTCATTATTTTATTTAAAGGTCAATCCTAAAAGCAATTATGATTTTTCTATTTTTATAATTAATTAACATTATTAAATCACGCTAACAGTATCCCAATATTGAATCCAAACAGAATTTTAATGAGTAATGCCTCATCTCACACGGGTTGGGGTCCACAAATGGTCTAACAGAAGGAAAATGTGTAACTTCACAGAAGGACAGGCCTGTTCAGGTTTGGACGTGGGCCTTCTATTAATATGTTAAGGCCTAATTTGGTCTAAATAATGACTATCAATCAAACTAGGCTACAAATCCGATTTGATTAAGCTACTCAAACTACTCTAATGTATTCAAATTCAATAAGAATGATCTAAGTTATCAACTCGTTTTAAAATTATGAATATGAACGGATTATAACTACATCATTAACCCTATGGATTCTAGACAAAATGTAAATTGCATTTGCTTATTATGATATCTATTTTTTATCAATGTTGATTTGAAGCAGGCAAATTATCTTATGTAACTTTTAAGCTGAGAGTCAACAACATCAGAATGATTACACATTAAATCCTAAGTAGCAGCTTTACACAGCTACAAATGACTGTGATCAAACTATTTCTGCAATTGCTATTTGAATAAATATCATTCACTTCAGCGATTTCCTAATAGAACTGCTAAATGACACATTGTAACTCAAGATCATTTGAACGTATTTTATAGCTACTGAAGTTAAACTAGACATTCAACTTATAATCATGAATCTGAAAATAACAGTCCGATAGTTCAATTTTCATAAACAATACAAATTTTACATAAGTATGACTA
>MU721809.1:2038-34571 GCA_026770625.1 Nicotiana glauca
CAGTTTAAAGACTTGAAAATCAATGTCTTGACTAACAACAACACGATAGAGTTGTTGAGGGTTATTAAAGACCCAGAATTAAGGTCACAAATTATTGACAAACTTCCTACTAAATTTAGAGGAAGAAACAGAGGTGGATAATATCCCATCTCCAACGAGACCTTACACCATGTCTGCAATACAAAGAATGGTGAAAAACAAAACCCAGCCTGATAGGTTAGCTATAGTCTCATATTGCATTGGATGAAAGAGTTTTCAGGTTAGAAAATTCTGAAGTAATTACTTTAAATTCCAATGTAAAAATTACTGAGCTTAATACAGCTCCAAGTTTTTCAGAAGAAAATACTGCTAGTACCTTACTTGCATCTATAGATTTTTCTGAAGAGGAATTTTTAGAAAAACTTTAATATTTTGTTACCCAAAAGTTTTTAATAAAAATAACTCTTTTAATAGATTACAATTTCAAAAAAGAGTTTATTGCTTTGTTTGACAGTGGATCAGATTTAAATTGTGTAAAAGAAGGAGTAATACCTTCTAGTTATTTTCATAAAACCACTCATCGTTTAAAAAATGCTAGTGGTAATTCAATGGGTATTTCATATAAATTACCTAAAGCTTATATTTGTCAACAGGATATATGTATTCCTGAAACTTTTGTTTTAGTAAAAGATATAGACAGAGATGTAATACTTGGTGTTCCATTTTTCATTAAATTAATACCTTTCTTATATTGGGATACAAAAAGTTTTACAGGCACTTATGATGGTAAGAGTATCACTTTTGAATTTATAACTCAGCATGTCCAACGTTTTCTAAACAAAATTATTTCTAATAATATTTCTTCAAAAGAAAATCAAATAGAATTTTTGAAGAATGAAATTTGTTCCATTACTGTTGATCAGGATTTAAAAAATCCTAAATTAGTTGAGAAAATAAACTTTCTCAAAAATCAGTTTTCTGCTTCTATTTGTGGTGATCACCTAAATCAATTTTGGAGCAGAAAAAAGCATATCATAAATCTTCCTTATGAAGAAGATTTTTCGAAAGATAATATTCCTACCAAGGCCAGACCTTGCCAAATGAACTCTGAATATTTAGAGTTATACAAAAAGGAAATTAGTACAAAGAATATAAGTCGTCTGTTCCTTAGATAAATGACTCACAATATGTATCCATTTTCTCTTTAATTTAAACATCCACCAGGTTTAATCACAGCTGTTGGATCAAAAAAATTTGACGACTACCAAAATTCTTCGTTAAACCCCTTTAATGCATGAATTTTCAGGGTCGTTGATCAGTAGATCCAACGGCCCAGATCTCATCTCCCTATCGTAAACCTAGAGAGAACACCAACTAATTCCCAAACCCTAAATCATTCTGTGCAAGACCAACTGCCCCTCCTTTCTCCTTTCATCTCTATTCTCTAAACTCCCATCACCCTAATCAGTCAATAAAACCTTGCACAAATTCGTGCAAGGTCTCAAATAGCCCAAAAATCATTGCTTTTGACTTCAGTAACCATAATTGTCGCTGAATCTTTGCCCATATTGTCTTTGAGATTCAAAAATCCCCAAATCTGAAACCTTGGACCAAACGATGCAAGGTAAAATCCTTAGAAATCCTTTATGTTTCATTAAATCAGTGGTATGCATGGTCGTTTCACAATGCTATCATACTTATTCTTGGTCCAGATGTCAAGCGAAGCGACCTTTGGAATTGAGGCTCTTACCCAATGGAGTTTTCCTTCAACAGTCAACTTTCCCCCTCTTACGTAAAAATCTCTACAGATTTCCCTCTATCTTCAAAGATTTTCACCTTATTATGCTCACATTACCACCCCTTTGCCACTCTCCACTCTCGAGTTTGATTTCTATTGAACCTAAGGCATTGAATTCCACTATAAATAGGGGTTTCAATGCTCTCACCTAACAACTTAAGAAACATAATCTAATATGAGTTTATGGAGTCTATCAAAAACCTTAGTTTTATAACTGATTCTTCATCTTCCATTGACTAGTTTACTAATTAGTCCATTGAAGGCAAGGACATAGCATAAATAAAGTAGAAATAAAATACAGGAATTAAAGATACTATGATTTTTATACTGGTTCGGATTCAATGTGTATCCTACGTCCAGTCCCCTTGGGTTGCAAATGTGTTCTCTTTTAGTATTTGAAGTTTCTCGATACAAGAGAGTTGATGTAGCTTTACACCAATAGCTTAGTCACTATGTCACTTCTTGTTTTTTGATACAATGTCTCACAAGTGTTTTTCTTTCTTCTCTCACTAATTACACAGTAGATCTAGAGTGAACTACAATGCTTGTTTGGAGTAGAACAAAAAGAGTGATAGTGGTTATTCAAAGTATATGTTGCTCTCTTGACCTACTTAGTTTCATACTTGAGCTTTTTGGATTTGGCGAATCTTTGGCAGAATGTTGAAGATATATGCAGTCCCAAAGGAATTGAACATCATAATTGAATTTGTTGTGATTCACTCCAAGAGTAAGTATAGAGCTTTTATAGACTATCCATGATTGCCGGTTGTTTCCTTTTTCGAGAAGAGATTTATCATAAGTTCTCCTTAATTTGTTCCTTGATTCATGGGGTTGATAGCCTTCCTTTACTGACGTATATCTTCAGCAATCATGGCAACATAAAATCGTGGTCCTTCCTTTATTGACCCATATTTTTAGCAATTAGGGTAGCGGAAAATCCTAGTCTTTTAATCATTATCGCTTTAATCATTAATCTTCCTTACTTGCTTCCAGTGACAGATATTTGCCTCGATTCTTTTACTTCTTCCTTTCTTCACTTCTTCCATACTTCAATGATGGATTTGATTGAATCATTCTTTTCATTTCTTGTGATCCTGCACCATAATGATATGTTATTTTTCATCATTGAAACTTATATCTAACAATCTTCCCCTTTTTGATAATAACAAAACAACATATATAAAAGTAGTTTACTTCCCTGTTATAGTCGATGCTTGTTTTGTTGTAGTCGACTTTTTAGTTGGCTTCCATGATGTGGTAGTCAACTCATCCTCAAAAGGTGCCGCTGTTTGTCCTTCATTGTTAACTCATATACTGCAGTCGTCCCTTGCTGCTATTTGTCCTGCACTATAATTTAACCTTTCTCCCCTTTTTGGCATAAAAAATAGGGGATATGCACATATAAAATAATAAAATATTACAGACAGAGGCAAGCAACTCAGGTAAATATAGACAGTTATAGGCATATAGAGTTAGCGAGAGTCAAAAAAATATCCAACTTGGTGAACCAGTCCAAAATAGCACAAAGAATATTGTATGAAACATCCACAACTAACGACAAAAGAAGTAAGTGAGTGTGTTGTAAATCGCCTCCTTCAGATGATCAAAGCTATCATTTGTTGAAACTGACACCCCATCCTTGAATGCTTTGACTACATTTTATACCAACTTGAGAATTTTGACCCTTATCTTTGAAACATCAGACCCTGTATCTTTGGATATGGCATAAATGTCTCCAATAGTTGTTTGAGTCGCAGCAAGAAGGTCCTTGATGATGGTCAACTTGTTGTCAATGGCAGTCAATTTTAGTCAATTTTTCTAAAAGATCAGGATCACTTACTCTCTAATGGGAACCGGAGGCTTTGACCTTTGAATCAGGCTGAACATTCTTGATTTCTCTTCCTATTTCTTCACTTAGGAACCCTTAACACACACATACTCCATACTGGCAAAGGCTATTGAGTTATAGGATTTGGTGACAGAGATAAATGGGTACTCTAAGAAAGAGATATTTTGGGCTTCCAAAAAATGGGTCATTAGAACTTTCAACCATAAAATTTATAACCCACGAGGATAGTTTAATTTTAGGCTTGGTTACCAGATAGTAGACAAGAAAAGTGTCTCGTTGACAGAAAGTGGAGAATAAGCCCGTGCGAGGAAGAAGAGTACTTGCTATAATATGGGCATAGAACATCCTCACTAGAGCTTCATAGTATTTATGAAGGGGTAAAGAGAGGAAATTTGACCAGCCTTGAAAATCGAATAGATCATTTACCTTATAGTTGAGGGCCTCCATGTCGTCAATATCGATTACTCTGCCATGGGAAATGGGCATCTCTTTGTGGGCAATGAAGAAGTATCTATTAGGAGTATCCCAGAAATTGAGGTCTGACTCTAGAGAACTTGAGAGGTATACTTGGATTTCTTGGGGTTAAAAGATTTAGGGGGTCTTCCATGTCTCTTTTTCCAAGAGCTTTTTTGCTTATTCAGTGAGTATAGGCAGACGACTTTATTTAAGTAAAGGCAAACCATTTAGAGTGATCGGGCCCTAGTTCTACTTGTTATGGGGCTGAGAAGAGGGTTTTGCCCTGGAACGGGTACTTTTTCTGGTGGGGGCAGAGGGATTCTTGGAGTGTTTTTCCATTAAAGAGTTTTGGAGCTGAGCGATAAGACCAATGAAGAAAAAAATAAGTGATTTAGAGGGTTAAAAAGAACGTATTTGACGATTGAGCACAGGAAAGGAAAAGGGCGTTTGTCAGGGGACATGATGATTGATTTTCCTTTCTTAGAAGTTGTACTAATAGGAAAAGAGATGTAAATCGGAGGCGCTCAATTATTGCATACTTACAAAATAAAAGAAAGAAAACATAAACATTGGTCATACAAGAATTAAAAATAACACATAAGTCCTAACAAATACCAAATTTTTCTCTCAAAGTGCAGAATCTATCCTTAAGCAAAGGCTTAGTAAAAATGTCTGCTTGTTGATCAGTAGTGCTAACAAATTATAATTATATACCTCCCTTAATTACATGATCTCTGATGAAATGATGCTTAATATCTATATGCTTAGCCCTAGAATGATGCACATGATTCTTTGAGAGGCATATACCACTAGAATTATCACAAAATATTTGAATAGGTTTAAAAGATAATTCATAGTCACTCAGTTGATGAGACATCCAAAGTAATTGTACACAACACTGTCCAATGGAAATATACTCTACCTTAATTGTGGATAATGCAACTGAGTCTTGTTTCTTGATGTTCTAGGATATTAATGTGTTTCCCAGCAATTGACACATTCCACCGGTGCTTTTCCTGTCTTCCTTTTAACCTGCAAGATCAGCATCTGAAAAACCTTCAAGTTTAAAATTGTTAGATCATGGGTACCACAGTCCATAAGAATCAATTCCTATGAGATAATGTATTACTCTATTTACTATTGTCATGTGCGATCCCTTATGAGCTGATTGAAACATAGCACATTTACACATACTGAACATAATATCTGGTTGATTAGTAGTTAGATAAATTAAGGATCCTGTCATTCCACGATATTTCATTTCAACCACTGGATTTCCCTTTTCGTCTTTGTCAAGACTTGTTGATGGGTTCATTGGTGTACCAATTTCTTTAGTAGTGATTATGCCGAATTTTTGAATCAATCCCTTTGTATATTTGGCCTGACAGATAAAAGTTCCTTCCTCAGATTGTTAAATTTGAAGTCCAAGGAAAAACATGAGTTCTCTCATCATACTCATTTTGAACTCACTTTGCATTCGATTAGCAAATTCTTTGACAAGAGAGAGTTAGCACTTCCAAAAATAATATCATCAATATAGACTTGGATAATGAGGTTACTTCCTGATGATCTTTTGCTAAATAATATAGTATGTACTTTACCTCTTGTAAATCTATGATCAAGTAGGAATGAGCTAAGCCTTTCATACCAGGCTCGAGAAGCTTGTTTGAGTCTGTACAAAGCTTTAGTCAACTTATACACATAGTAAAGAAATTGCGAGTCTTCAAAACCAGGAAGTTATTTTTTACATACACTTCCTCATCAATAAACCATATTAAGAAAGCTCTTTTGACATCCATCTGATAAAGTTAAAAGCCTTTAAATAATGCAAATGTAGGAAGAATCTGTATTGACTATACCCGTGCTACCGGAGCAAAGGTTTCATCATATTCAACTCATTCCTTCCGTGAATAGACTTGAGCTACTAATTTGGCTTTGTTTCTGATTACTTTTCCATCCTCATCCAACTTGTTTTTGAAAACCCATTTGGTTCCTACAATGGCAGCATTTGCTGGCTTACATAATAGTTCCCAAATTGATTCTTATCAAATTGATCCAGTTCATCCTACATCAATTGTAGCCAGTTGCTTTGATTCAATTTGAGAAATAAGTGCTACATTTTCCTTTTTCTTAAGAGCACCCCTGATTTTCATTCCTTCACTAGGATTCCCTATGATAAACGTTTGAGGATATTCTAGTTCGCTTCTGCAATCATTTGGACACGTTCTAACTACGGGAGTAGTTGACTCCTTTTGTTGTTTAGGTTGATTACTAGCAGATTCACTCGTCGACTCTGTGACTATGTCTGTGCTATCACTCGGCTTTTGTGACTTGCTTGCATGTGATGCTTCTTGGCTAATATATTCATCATCTGCAATGATTCATTTCTCAGTCGTAGTGTTATTTTCATCAAATATAATATGCACTGATTCTTCTATAGATAAAGTACATTTGTTATAAACTCTAAACGATCTACTATTAATAGAGTAACTAAGAAAAATACCTTCGTCACTCCTGGGATTAAAATTTTCAAGGTTGTCCTTACCATTATTGGGGATGAAGCACTTACTTCCAAATGAATGAAAGTAGCCTATATTGGGTCGTTTGCCTTTCCATAATTCATATGAAATTTTCTTGAAGATGGGTCGTATAAGATATCTGTTGAGAATGTGAAAACATGTGTTTACTACTTCTGCCCAAAAGTGATTTGGCAGTGAATGCTCTAATATCATTATTCTAGCCATATCTTGTAGGGTTTGATTTTTTGGCTCAACTACTCTATTCTGTTGGGGGTGATCTTGGGGATGAGAAATTGTGAGTATATCCTTAATCATTGCAAATTCTTCAAATGTTTTGCTTTTGAATTCTCCTCCATGGTCACTTTGGATGGTTATGATGAGATACCCCTTTTCTCTTTCAATTCTTTTACAAAAAATCTAAAAAAAATTCAAGGCTTCATCTTTTTCATGGAAGAATGATTTTACCCGACTCATCTTCAATGGCACATCCTATTTTCTTGAATTTGACTTCGTACCCTGAATCATTTAACTGACTTATACTCAAGATATTATAGTAGAGTTCATCTACAATGTATACTTCTGTAATATCACAATTCATGCTAAATGGAACTGTGCCGGCGCCAACTATTTTTCCTTTTGAATCATCACCAAATTTCGACAGTTCCTCCATTTATTTTTGTAACTTCTTCGAATATATTTTTGTCACCCCGTCATGTGACTGGAACACACACTTTCTAAATACATTTTCCTTTGTGACTCTTTCTGTGGTGTTCTTGCAAAATAGAATTATCACCTTTTTTTAGGTGCCCAAGCTTGCTTGGGTCCTTGTTGGTTAGTTCTACTGTAATCAGGGTTATTTTTAGGTTTCCAAATCCCTCCTGAAATATTATATTTATGAAATATACAAAAGGAATATTTATGTTCAACTTTGTTACAGTAATGACACATAAGGATTAATCCAGTTTTTGATATACTATTTGTGTTAGTACTTGTGGACTTAGTTCTAATAAGTCCTTTTCCATTTGACTTGTAAGTTTCCTGGTTAGACTAGACAGAACTGTGATTGGTGGATTTTTGCATGCCATTAAGTTGCATTTGCAATTCATGAATCTCATCTTGAAGCACATCTCTTTCAATTTTACAAACTTCAAGTTTAAGTTCCTAGTCCTTCTTTTCCCTATTGAGTCTTTTTAATTCATTCAACCATTTTTGAGACTCCTTTAAGGTAAGGTCAAGAATATCCTGCAATTCATTACATCTATCACAGTCATAGGGTACTACCTTGCTTGTTTCACCTCGTGCCATGAACAAGTTTTCAGTGTCTTCTTTGCTTTCATCATCTGATATGTCTTCATCAGTCTAGAAACTTGAATATTTGTTCCTATCATTTTTCAAAATAGTCATGAAGCATATGTTTTCTATTTCCTCCTGTTCTGAGCTGTCTTCATCACTCCAGCTTTCGAAAAATTTGTTTCTGTTGAACCCTCTAGTGACTTTTCTTTTAAGATCAGGGCATTCAGCTTGAACATGACCATACCTTCCATATTCAAAGCATTTTCCATTATTTTTTTCTTTTTCATTGTATTGACTGGTTTGTCTGGATGATATCCTTCCCTTTTTTGTGTTTCTGTATCTTCTCATCGATCCATATATGTTTCTTTATACCATGGAAATTTCTTTTTAAAGAGCTTCTGGATAGCCATAAATATCATTTTTAGGTCCTTCAGTTGTAGTTTTGAATGCAAATCTTTTCTTCTTTTCTTCCTGACGTGTTTTCTTGAGACGGGTTTTCTCAAATGCCATGAGATCTCCTCGTAGTTCATCATATAAGAGTTTGTCTAGATCTTGAGATTCGAGTGCAGCTACTTTTGTCTGCCATGTGGTAGGCAAACTTCTCAGGATTTTTCTATCTTGATCACCACTTGGGTAAGGTTTTACCAAAAGCTTTCATATTGCAATGGTTTTGCTAAATCTTTCAAACATGTCCTCAATGGATTCTCTTTGTTTCATCCGGAAGAGTTCATAATCATGAACCAATAGGTTTACCCCAGTTTCTTTCACTTTGTTGGTTGCTTCATAGGTAACTTTCAATTTGTCCGACATTTCTTTGGCGGTATCACAACTTGAAATTTTCTCATACTCCTTTCCACTTATAGCATTATAAAGCACGTTTTGTGCCTTAGCATTAACTTGAACAATAGCCATACTCATCTGTGTATTTGTCTATATCTTTAGGATCAGCGGGTGGTTGAGTTGCTGCTGGTTGTGGATAATTACCATTTTAACACACCATACTTTGACGTCATAGGATTTTGCATAAATTTCCATGCGTACTTTCCAGTGGGATAAATAGTCCATTGAAGTATGTTGGCCTTACTTGCGATGTCCCTTCTTGGTAGATTTCTCCAATAGTTACTTGGTTTCACATGATCTTTTCTCACTAGCTATTAAGCAAAAGATAAAAGTGTGAGACCTGCTCTGTTACCAATTGAAAGTACGGGAAGGGGGGATGGGGGGTGAATTGTTAATTTTTCTTTTTGTACCCTAAGTAGTTGACTAGTTTACTAATTAGTTGAATGAAGGTAAGGACAGAAGATAAATAAAGCAGAAATAAAATACAGGACTTAAAGCCACTAGTATTTTTATGCTAGTTCAGATTCAATGTGAATCTTACGTCACTTACGTCCAGCCCCCTTGGGTTGCAAGTGTATTCTCTTTCAGTATTTGAAATTTCTCAATACAAGAGAGTTGATGTAGCTTTACACCAACAATTTAGTCACTATGTTACTTCTCTCTTCTTGATACAATGCCTCACCAATATTTCTCTCTCTTTCTTATCTCACTAATTACACAGTAGATCTACAGTGAACAACAATGCTTGTTTGGAGTAGAACAAAAAGAGTGATAGTGGTTCGTTCAAAGTATAGGTTGCTCTCTTGACATACTTCGCTTTATACTTGAGCTATTTATCTTTGGCGAATCTTTGGCATACCGTTAAAGAGATTTAAGTCCCAAGAAAATTGATCCTCAGAATTGAATCTCTTGTAATTCATTCCAAGAATAAGTACAGAGCTTCCATAGACGATCCATGATTGCTGGTCGTTTCCTTTTTCGAAAAGAGATTTGTCATAAGATCTCCTTAAGTTGTTTCTTGATTCATTGGATTGATAGCCTTCCTTTATTGACGCATATCTTTAGTAATCATGGTAGTGGGAAATCTTGGTCCTTCAATTGTTACAGCTTCAATCATTAATCCTCCTTTCTTGCTTCCGTTGACTGATCCTTGCCTCGATTCTTTTACTTCTTCCTTTTTTGACTTCTTCCATACTTCAATGATTGATTTTCTTGAATCCTTCTTTCATCTATCATGATCTTGCACCATAGTAATATGTTATTTCTCATCATTGAAACTTATATCTAACACTCTCTTTCTGGTTATGAGTTCAATTTGTTGTTACTTGTTTGAACTTCGATTCCTAAATGGCTAACAAGAACCTTTATTTGGTTTACTGCTCAAAGGAAGGTCAGTACTGCGACCCCTTCCTTTCTTTTAATCATTTTTGGTAAAATCATGTCTGTCCTGCTATTCTCTAATGATTGTTTCTGTTCATGATGTTTTGTTGTTAACTTGTGTTTGATTTTCATGCTTTGCATATGAACCAACTAATTCTCCTAGTGTCTTGAGACTGAATTTACACTAATTGACTACTCTTGCATGATCAACGAATGCTCCTTAAGTTAAATAATCTGTGTGCTAATTAATATTTATGTGTCTTGAGACTGAATTTACATTAATTGACTACTCTTGCATGATCAATGAATGCTCCTTAAGTTAAATAATCTGTGTGCTAATTAATATTTATGTGGCTGGCTAAAGAGCCTTAATGGATTTGTACGCTTGTTCTAACTATAGATTCTCTTGATGAATCTACTATGTTTCTCATATTTACTCTATTGATCTTTAACTTGGAGTTACTTGTTGATATGTATCATGCACTTGAGGTTGCTTACGTAATAAACTAAATTTAAAATAGGATATGAACACTCCAGGTTAATTGCAAGGTGGTCATTCAGTTGAAATATATCAGTTTAAGTTTGTTTAGGTTGTTCTCTCTCTCTCTCCCAATGCATTTTCTATGATTCTACAACTCTTGAAAGACCATTGTAATGAGTTTCTATTAGTCTTCATGACTGTTTGATTATACATATAAGCTTCATTGTATCAGTATGCCTATGAGTATAACTAAACTATGTTCTAATGAATTGCTGCAATTAACCTCATATGAACTCTGACTGTTGATGTTAACTTAGACCAAGCATGCTTAGATTGATTTCAAGAATATTGTTAAGAAATAGAATTTGATTAGGAATTTTAGTTGTTTTATTTGTGTATCCTCTCTTAAATTGGTCATGTTAAACTAGAACTTCATCATGTTAGGACTAATCTGCTAAACCTGTATAAGTGGACTCACTATACTTCTACTAGGGCTGTGTATACTTAATGTGAAAATATCTACTACTCTAAACCCCTATGATTATTATGTTGATCTAATGCTATGCTCTTTGATGATCTACTATGTTGTAGTCTTGCACTCTTCAGCAATATCCCATGTGTGTTTGTCTGTATATCACCTAAGGGTTCTGTACTTATACTCATTGTGAAATGGACTTTTGCCTATGTTTGTGCTCTTATACTCATGCCAATATTCTCATAATAGAAACTGAACCATACTTACCTAGTATAAAACTTCCATTATTCTGGATCACTATGATATTAGGATAATCCCATGTTGTTTGGTGTTCGATCATGCTATAATGTAGTAATCTGGTTAGAATGTGAGATGTACATATCTGAATACCATCTGTCGGAAGATTTATAAACATCCAAGTCAAGGGAACTATTGTTTGTACACCATGTTTGTGACTGTCCTTCCATGTCACTAAAACCTGCTAAGTTACTACAACACCCCCATAGACCAAAGAGTGCTCTTTTATGTTTGCCTGCCCTGTTTGAGTGTATGATTGTATATTTAAACCAATCTAGATGGAACGAAAGATCTCTTTAGAGGTCATGTCTTTAGGAACCCTGAAATGGACTGTTAACTATTGCAATTAATATTCCAGACTGTGTGTAGATATCCATTAAGTGTATGTATGATTGAGAACATAATTATAACTAATGACAAACCTGCTAGTAAGATTAGATAAGGTAATACACATGAATATCTCCTGTGAACTGCATGACTTACCTATTGGATCCTTGTATTAGCATGTTGGTGTTTCTCATTGCTTGCTAGCACCTATAACTGATTGTGTTGAGTACTCTCAAGCCTGATAAAAGTTTATAACATTGTATTATAAACTTGTGTGCAAACCATGATCTGTTTGATAATGTTTATTGTTCTTAACAGTCATTTGCAAGAAATGTAGATCTCTTTATGTGTTGCCATCACAGTTGTATTGGAATTTACATTAAGTGCCTCATTAGCACTTAATCCTATTGGGAAGAGCTTGTGTGAGTAGTTAGGGGTATTTTATAGTAGAGTTTAGTTATTGTTTGACGTACACTCCCTTACATGAGCACTGCTCGGGGTTCTTGAGACCCTTGTGAACTTTGAAGTGCCAGGGATCCAAGGGGTATCTTGGCCATTAACGGAATTTTACCTTAAGACCTTAATCTATTAACATTTACTAATCTCTCTAGGTTTAGAGTTCAATGGAAATAATGGTCTCATTGTAATTTGCTTTGCTCTGTGTGACTTCGCATTAATTTGCACCTCCTAATCATTGATAACTGTTACAGTTTTATTCTTGGGTTTACATTGATATTATTTGTGTTTAAATGTTGAATTGTGATGTATATCTAATGACCTTCTACTTTGCTTCTTTGTTTTGCATAAATCTGAGTTAGGCCAGCCGATTTCTCAAAGAACTCAGGCCAAAACTGTTAGTCTGAACTTGGAGTCACCGAAGGCTGCTACTGTTGTTCGTTGTTGCTGAGCCTAATCTTCTCAGGCCCAAAACCCCGAGTCCAGTTCTCTTTCCTTTATTGCTTTACATAATCTGTTGTTTCCTTGTGTTTGTATAACGCTTATAATGTTTTATGAATGCTCTTTCTCTTTATTTATCGTCTTTGAATTACCTTAGAAACCTAGGCAAGCTAAAACTATAGGTAAAATTAAGAGGAATTTCTATTTCTTACCTTAGTTAAAACAGTTTAAAATATTCAATTGCTTCTTCCATATAGTTTTACTCTTACTTATGCTAACCTTTTTTCGTGAAACTCTTTGAAGATCAAGGCAAATTTGAAAAGCAAGCGACTTCCTTTCATTGAAAACCAGAATTGAGAAAATGATTTCCAAGACATGATTTTCCAAAACAAAAACAAAACAGTAGCAGTCAAAGATACTTCAAATGATTTTCTTCTAAAATATGGGTACAAGATTTGAAATGTCTTACGGTATATCTAAATCCTACTTCTTCATATAGACTTATTTACTAAAATTACACATATAGCTATTTCATTTTAAGGGAAAAGTATTTTGAAACCTAGTCACGTTTACAAGTTTACAAACTTAGACATCATAAATACATTTCCAAAACTATTTCAATTATGTATACACTTTTAAAAGGACTTTCACAAGCAAAACCTATACTTCCTTTTCAAAGTACGTATACTATCTTCCTTTCAAAATGATAAGTTTCACACATGACATAGAATAAGCTATACAATGTAAGCACTAACCGAGTAGAATATAGATATTTAATTTTTCGAATTTAGTCTAAGTCCTATGGAGCTACCTTAGGTAGATTCTAGGGGGTGACTAACACCTTTCCCGTGGAAGAACAAGAACCATTCCCCAAAACTTCACTGGTTAGTAGACTAAAAGGAAAATAATTTAACTAAAATAGGTACCCTAGTATACCTTTAAATATTAGGCGGTGACTCTCGTTTTATCATCAACAGAGAAATCACTAGTTTAATCTTGTTTTGACTCGCGCAAAATATGGCGCAGCAACATGACAACTTTGCTGGGGTAACCCCTTAGGTTCAGACCTTAGCACACTTAGACAAGACTTGGAACTTAGGAATGTTTATATACTGCTTTAACTATGCTTAATTTGCAACTATGTGCTTACCTGCCTTACTTGTTCATTATGTACTAATCTGCTTGCTTTAATGTTATTGCTAACATTCCTATCTGTTACCACTTTATAGTTTATATACTACCATCACACTCTTTCCTATCGAGTCATGGTTGTAGCACTCGATGGTTGTATTTTACACCCCTCCGAACCATCTTTCAAAGTTCTTTAGTTTTAGAGAATGGCTTTGTCAGGTCAATCGACATAAATTCTCGCAGTATTCAGTCCAACTCAAAATTAGGAAACACTCTACTCTAGAAAACATAGTTGATACTGCACAAAACCTTAGGTGAGTCAGTGCTTGGCATCAACACAGAATTAGGAAAACCACCCTAACATCAATGGGTCATGCACCCAATGATATGGATTTTATGGAACAAAGAACCAATCATGATGATACACTAAAGATCCGGAGCAAAAAAACTTATTAACCCCTTTTATACCCTCTTCAAAAATGGATATCAACCAGATATCCCCGAAATCAACATGGTCATGGGAGCACCTCACAAGAAAAGGATCCCCGAGTTCAATAATGATGAAAGAGGAAGAATTTGAAGAAGACCCAAAAGAGCAACCGAAAGAGGTAGAAGGTTTGGGCAATAATTCTGGGGATGGCTACAAACGGCTAGTTGATTTGTCCATTCCTTTCCCTACCAACACCTTTTCCCTAGCTCCAATTCTAAGGACTCCGCAGAACTATTTCATCGATCTGATAGCACTCGAGGGCATCCAGCCATATGCACCCCTACGATTTCTTAGGCAATTTGGTTTTATTCAGGATGTACCTCTCTGGACGAAAAAGGCTCTGTATGAAGACAAGTACAATGGGCAGATCCCGATACCAAGGATAAGAAGACTTCAGGAGGAGTGGAATGATTTGATTATGGTTCCCATGGGTCAGAATTTGTGGTGCACTCCAGAATACTATGTCTGGATCAATAAAGAGGACGATCTATCCCGACAAAGCAGGGAAGGAATAGCCTGGCTGGAAGATACAGTGGCAGCCTTACAAATCTATCATGACATTTTTTGCACTACCTTGTGACTACCTCCATGCACTGTCAAGCGGTCCCAGAGTCAGTTGATCATATGCTGCCACATTCGGAAGATGATGATCGAGTGATCGAGTTTATACAAATTGAATCTGACACAGAACTAGAATAAGATCTAGAAAAGGATCCCCGAGTTCAATGATGATAAAAGAGGAAGAATTTGAAGAAGACCCAAAAGAGCAACCGAAAGAGGAAGAAGGTTTGGGGGATAATTCTGGGGATGGCTACAAGCGGCTGGTTGATTTCTCCATTCCTTTCCCTAGCAACACGTTTTACTTTGTACCGTTACATTCCTTAAGGGCCAAGCTGTAAACCCGTGTAATCTTATGGATGTTGAAAAAACAATGTTGTAATCCTTGATCCCGCCTACTACAATCCAAATATTATTAATGAAAATTCAAAGTTCGCTTCGAATCTGAATATGTCAAATCTAATTGTTTGTCAAATATTCGCGATGTAGGCCTACCTCCGGCAAAGAGAGGTGCCTCACACATTAGAAAACACGCTCACTTGAATACGTACAAACTGCTTTATGTGCTCATATTTGTGCAAACACTGAAACTGACTTATACTCCTTTTATCAATTCTCTTGTTGCATTAGTTTATATTATTATGCCCAGAAACAAAGGTTAGTTTGTGTTGAACTGAAAAACTGGCTGAACCACCGTACAACTTGAGATCAAACGGGAAGACATATGCGATGTATAAACCAACCAAACAAGCTTTAGTACTAGCTGATAACCTTGGGAAATCGGGAGAAAAGAATGATACTCCAAATGGAGAACATGTTACTAGGATGGCACAAGAGATTGAATAGTTGAGGGAGGAAGTACAACATATTAGGGGATTAACCACCTTGTTTACCTTCTTTAGATTCGATCCCTGATCACTTTCTGTCAACCACTCGCCAAGCAAACAATACCCTGACTCTAGTTCCTACAACCTAAATTATACCCCTAGTAAACCCGCCAAACCCTCATATTCACACCACTTAGGTACCAAACTATGTTCAGACATCACAAAACCCACCAGTTGCTACCAAGCCAGTTGATACCCATACTCGGGAAAATATTACTTCTATTGTTAATCAAAACCAACACATACCTACAACACATACCGCTACATATGAGCGATATGTTCTTCCCATATATGCCACTAAAGAACCCACTTTCACAATGCCTGTCACGATCAAGTTGACTTATGAAGTTGATCAATATGCTAAAATGGGAAGGGAATCAAGGTATAAAGAGGAAGAGTCGGTATATAACAGTTACGAGCATTAAAGAAAGAAATGAAGAACCTTCAGGTCGCTTGAGGGAGCAAAAGTCACGATTACAAGGAACATTGAAAATACCACGATGTAGATATGTCAGTGGGGTACACGCCTCCGAAATGTGACATTTTGATGGGATGGGTGATCCCCATTGACATTTAAGAGCCTACTACGATAAGCTTGTTAGAGTAGGAAAAAAGGAGAAGTTGATGATGAATCTATTTATAAGTTTTTTGACATGAGAGGCACTCACTTGGTACACCCATTAGGATCCTTGAAATATGAGGGAATGGAAAGATATGGTGGAAGATTTCATGAACTATTTTCGATTCAACATAGAAATTAACCTTGATAGGTTTGCTTTGGCAAACTTGTAGAAGAAGCTGTCAGAATCATTTCAAGAGTATGCACGTTGATGGAGGTCGTAGGCTGCTAGAGCATAACCCCCGTTAGATGACAATAAGCTAACTAAATACTTCATCACAGCTCAGGAAGGAATCTGCTTTGAAAAAATGTAGACGGGGTATAAGTTCCCCGAACTTGTTAAGATGGGAGACTTTTTAGAGGAAGGAATAATCTATAACCGCATTGCAGTCAGCTAGCAAAGCAATTCAATCCAGTTTGATAGGCAGCAGAAAGAAGAAAAAGAAAGAGGTATTTGCAATTGTTCCCTATTACCAATCCAATCCACACCATGGAAGAAACTCTTACTCTCCGAGCACCCATTCCCCATACCCGCCTACTTATGCTCCAGTATACAACATACAAATATAGTACAATTTCTAAACTCAATATAACCTACCTCGCATCGATACAAATCCAAATCCACCATGACCATACGCTCTGATTCAACCCATTACTCATCAAAATCGACCCACCTATGGACCCCAACCTCGCCCAAATTTTGAAGAAAGAGGTCCCAGAAACTACACCCTGATTGCTGAACCTTTAGCTCAATTGTTTGAAAGGTTGAGGAGAGCTGTCTTGATACATCTGATATAAGGGAGGATTACTGAGCATCCTTCAAAATACTTTGATGCAACCAAACAATTTTTCTACCGTTCAGGCATACTGGGGCATGATACCGAGGATTACTTCAGACTAAACAATGAAATTGAGTCATTGATCAAAAATTGAGCCAAAGTGCACCCTAGCTCCACCCAATGTAAATCGTAACCCACTACTGGACAACGTAATCAGTGGGTTAATATGATTACCCTAGATGAAGAGTGTGACTTCAAAGGAACCATCGTCACAACAGGAAACACTGAGGCTGCAATAGTTCAACCCGAAGGACTCTGATGATCACTGTATAGTTAAAACCTCTAGTGATAGTCCAGCCATACCAGCAATATTACATTGCCACTATCAGGGATGAAGAGGATCATGAATACAAGATAGTCCCGTGGACATATCAGCAAAAAGGGAAAGGCAAGATGACAAATTTCCTAGTGGCTCATGGACTGACCAGGTCAGAGAGGTGTTACGCTCCGGATGAGGTAAACTGAGAGAATCCAAAAAGGGAACAGATTCAGAGGAGGAATATAATAGATACTGAGGCCGCATAATTTTGGAAAAGGATGTCAACTAAGGAATACATTGTGTAGGAGCAATTGAATAACACCCATGCATATATATCAATCATGGATCAACTATTGAGTTCTAACAGTCATAAAGATGCCTTGATGGAAGTGTTAAGTGGAGTGAGCATGCCGAGCAACACTACCAATGAGGCACTGGCAGCGACTATTGGGAAAATGGTCGAGGCGAACACGATTACCTTTCGAAAAGATGAACTTCCAGTAGAAGGTGTGGGTCACAATAGAGCTTTGCACATCACCGTCAAGTACAGAGATAAAGTGGTGTCCCGAGTACTTGTTGATGGGGGATCTAGAGTTAATATCTACCACTCTCTACTCTACAATAGTTGAGTATTCATCTGAGAGAATCAAAAGAAAGCCATGTGAGGATAAGAGCTTTCGACGGGTCATAGAAGGACGTTATTGGGGAAATCTATTTAGCTCTGTAACTTTGTCCAGTTGAGTTTTTAATACTGTTCCAAGTAATGGACATTTCATCCTCATACAACATGTTGTTGGGAAGCATGGCAAGGGCAGTCCCGTCCACCCTCTATCAGTGCATGAAGTTTGAATGAGGGTGTCAAGACATTATAGTTCATGACAGATGGAGTCAGTCCATTTATCAAGAACATATATTTTCATTCATAGAAGGATTGGATGGGGCCGTTTTTCATGCGGTCGAGATCATGCAGACCACGAATATAGAAGAGACAAAGCAGAATCAGGGGATGCAGTCACCATACAGATCAAAAATGGCTATGAGAGAAATCATGAAGTACGTGTACCGACAAGGGACCGGGCTGGGAGATCGATTAGATGGGAGAACAAAGTTGATTGAGCCAAGGGGTCAGAAAGGTAAAGCCGGCATAGGGTATCATCCTCCAATTGGAAAGACTTACACTAGTGGCTTTGGGAAGAAGGCTTTTGTGTAGAGCATGTTTCGTGTCCAGGTTAGAGCTCAACACCAGCGGATGGCATCATTGACAGAATGGGAAGGTTGTTCGTGGCCATGATCAAAATGTTGTGACAATGTTGATATCAAGACACCGACCATTTGAAATGCCAAGCTAGGAGAGGACTTGCAGCATTTGACCACCAGCCCTTCTCTGGTTCGCCAGGAGTCTTGGTAGTGTGGAATTGTAAAATGCTTTGAAAAAAATGCGCGGTCAATTGAGGCATGAACTGTGCTTGTACTCTTTTGTCAATTGCCTCCTTGAACGCTTAGATGCTCCTCTTTTATGAAATAAAAAGAATTTCTTCCTTAAAATTGTTGCAAAATTATTTATCACTTTATTTATACATAGTTTTTCTTTTCAATAATCAAAAATGATAAAAACCCGCGTTCCGTGATTATGACTTGTAATGAAAACCTCGAGCAAAGCAATCTAGATTACAAGGAATACGATGAAAGCATGATGCCAGATAATATCCTACAAGAGATCGAACTGTTGGAAAGTCAAAACAAACCTAACCTTGAAGAGATAGAAGTGGTCAACCTAGGAAGCGAATAAGACATGAAAGCAGCATTCATTTAGAAGTGGAGCAAAAAGAATCGAGCTCCTCTGAAAATACATCGACATATTCACATGGTCATATGACGACATGACCAAATTGAGTATCGAAATTGTTTCACCTTGATTGCCTATTAATTCTGCCAGACCACCAGTCAAATAAAAGCCCAGAAAGTTTAAGCCAGATTTGAGTTTGAGGATAAAGGAAGAAGAGGCCAAGAAGATAGAGGCAAACATGGTAAGAGTCACCAATTATCCTACATGGTTGGCAAATATCGTACCAGTGCCAAAGAATGATGGGAAAATTAGGACATGTGTGGATTATTGAGATCTTAACAAGGCCAGTATAAAGGACGATTTCCCTTTACCAAATATTCATATCCTCATTGATAATTTTGCAAAGCATGAGCTACATTCATTCATGGATTGTTTCGCCGAGTACTATCATATTCTGATGCATGTAGAAGATGCAAAGAAGATAGTGTTCACTATGCCTTGGGGAGTTTATTGCTATAGATTAACGCCATTCGACCTCAAGAATGCTAGTGCTAATTATATGAGGGCAATGACGACCCTCTTTCATGACATCATCCATAAAGAAATCGAGGTATATGTGGACGGCGTTATCATCAAATCTCAAAAGAGTGAAGAATATTTAGATGACATGAAGAAGTTTTTCGAATGTTTGTGGAGGTATAGTTTGAAGTTGAATCCTGCAAAGTGCATTTGAAGTACCTGGCAAAAACTATTGTGTTTCATCGTAAGCAAGAAAGGGATAGAATTGGATCCCTAAAAGATCAAAGCCATTCAAGACTTATTGCCGCCTAAAAGCAAGAAGGATGTGATGAGTTTCCTTGGTAGGCTAAATTACATCAGCAGATTCATAGTCCAGTCTGTGGTAATTTGTGAGCCTATCTTCAAGCTGCTGAAAAAGAATGCTGCTACAAAATGCACAGAAGAGTGTCAGGAAGTCTTCAACAAGACCAAGGAGTACTTGTCAAATCCACCGGTGTTGGTTCCTCTCGAGTCCAAGAAGCTATTATTGTTATACCTGTTAGTTCTAGATAATGCATCTGGGTGCGTGTTGGGACAAAACAATGAAACTAGGAGGAAAGAATGTGCTATCTACTACTTAAGTAAGAACTTTACACTATGTGAAGCCAAATACACTTTGATAGAGTGTACATGTTGTGCTTTGACTTAGATCGCCAAGAATTTGAGGCACTACATGTTGGCATACACCACACATCTAGTATCCCGGCTCGACCTGCTCAAATACATTCAAAAGCCGATGCCTAAAGGAAAACTGGCCAAATGGCAGATTCTTCTTAGCGAATTTGACATTGTGTACATAATGCAGAAGGCCATCAAAGGACAGGCCTTAGCTAAACACCTTGAAGAGAATCCAGTGGACAAGGACCATGAGCCGCTCACTGCATGCTTTCCGGATGAATAAATGTTGTTCTCCAGATAAGACATTGCAGAGTCATACCCGGGATAGAGAATGTTCTTTGACGGAGCGACAAATTTCAAAGGAGTAGGAATTGGGGTAGACTTAATTTTAGGAACAGGAAAGCATTATCTGGCATCAATAAAGATAAGGTTATCCTGCACCAATAATATGGCCGAGTATGAAGTATGCATCCTCAAGATTAGGATGGAAGTCGACATGAATATCAAAGAGCGTCTGGTCATAGGAGACTCTAATATGTTGATACATAAAGTTCAAGGAGAATGGACTACCAAGAACATCAAGATCCTTCCATATCAACATTGTGTAAAGGAGCTATGCAAAAAGTTCACAAAGATCAAGTTCAAACACATTCGTAGTATCCAGAATGAGTTTGATGATGCTCTCGCAATCTTGTCATCCATGATCCATCATCAAAATAAGAATTACATCGACCTATTGAGATAAAGGTCTGGGATCAGCAAACATATTGTTTCCATGTAGATGAAGTGCCAGATGATAAGTCGTGGTAGTACGACATCAAAAAGTTCCTTGAAACAAGAGAGTACCCAGAGAATGCTACCAATGGTTAGAAGCGAGCACTCAGAAGGCTAGCGAATCATTTTTTACTCAATGGGAAAGTCATGTATTGGAGGACCCCAGACTTGGATCTGTTAAGATGTGTAAATGTTGTTGAAGCAACTAGATTGCTAGAAGAAATACACGCAGGGACATGTGGACCTCACATAAATGGCTTCACCTTAGCCAAAAAGATTTTAAGAGCCGGATACTTTTGGATTACCATGGAGAGCGATAGCATCCGCTATGTGTAGAATTGTCACTACTGCTAGATCCATATGGATTTTATCTAGATTCTACCTAATGAGTTGAATGTAATGAATTCACCTTGGCCATTTGCCGCTTGGGGCATGGACGTAACTAGACCTATAGAGCCTGCTGCATCAAATGGACACTATTTCATCTTGGTTGCCATTGATTATTTCACCAATTGGGCCGAACCTTCTACATATAAAGCTGTCATGAAGAAAGTAGTGGCATATTTTGTCCGTAACAACATAGTTTGTTGGTTTGGGATACTTGAGTCGATCATCACAGACAATAAAGCCAATCTCAACTGTGATCTCATGAGGTAGATTTGTGAGAAGTTCAGAATCGTCCACCATTACTCCAGACCGCAAATGAATGGGGCAGTTGAAACAGCCAATAAAAACATCAAAAAGATTCCATGAAAGATAGTGGGCAACCACATGCAATAGCACGAGAAATTATCCTTTGCTTTGTTGGGTTATCGGACCACCATGAGGACATCCACTGGGGCAATGCCAAACTTGTTAGTATATGTAACTGAAGCTAGAATACCCACAAAGGTTGAAATACCATATTTGAGGGTCATTCAGAAATCCAAGTTAGACGACGCAAATTGGATACGGGTCAGGCAGGAGCAACTCATGCTCATTGACGAGAAGAGAATGGATGCAGTATGCCATGGTTAGCTGTATCAAAATAGGATGGCCAATACATTCAACAAGAAAGTGAAACCTCGCCAATTTACACCGGGGCTGCTAGTTTTAAAGAAAATATTCCCTAATCAAGAAGAAGCCAAAGGAAAGTTTGTGCCAAATTGGCAAGGTCCTTATGTCGTCCATCGAGTATTGTCAGGAGGAGCTCTAATCTTGGCCGAGATAGATGGAAGAGTCAGCACGAATCCCATGAACTCATATGTAATCAAGAGGTATTACTTTTGCTGACAATAGAGTTATGTTTTTGGATTGTAACAGAACTACGCCCAACCTGACTCCCACTGTGGGATACGTAGGCAACCCACGTAAGGTCCGGTCTCTCTCCCCCTATTATTTTGTAATAAAAAATCCAAGTATCATTTTATATGTATTCGTAACTATGCCACGACTTGATTTCCTTTAGAAGGAATATGTAGGCAATCCTCATGTATTGTAATTGAACTACTTTCTAGCCTAATTCCATTTGGATGCGTAAGCAGTCTAAGTTAGACTCGGCCACTTCATTTTCAATCTCATCATTTTTCATCTATTGTAATAAAACTACGTTTTGACCTAATTCCATTTAGATATGTAGGATGCCTAAGTCAGGCTCGATCATCATCATAATTTCTTTGTCGTTATCCATGAACATGTTCAGACCCGATCACATTTCAGATATATAGGCAACATGAAAAGGTTCGGTTATAGCCCTAGGAAAACCTTTGTAACGCGTTAATTTAGATTAGGACGCAATCAAGATAGCAAGAAACTATGTCATCGGAGGCATATCCAGGAATCAACATCAACGCGATGAATCTTCCAAAAATGACGTTCGTGTCAAAGGGAATTTCTAAACATGTCATAATCCGAAATAATGACATTTACCATAGAATAAACAATTTTCAAAAATGTTTTCTAAAGACTATAATTTCGCATACCAAACTTCATGGCATAACCTCACCAAGCCCGGGGCAAAGCTAGGACTACAGTCAACACAAACCGACACCCTCATGCTAAGAAATTTTGTTTGAACACAGGACTGACAAGATACAAGGAACCACTAGGACATACTGTGGCAATGACGGATTCGCTACTCCCTCATAACTATCATCTCTCTTTCATTATTTAAATTTTTCCTCATATAGCTGAAAACTAACTATCAAATCCTTTGCAGGTATTTTGGAACTAGGCCGTTGATATGATCGGGCAATATTGTAAATAGCAAACCATTTGCTCAACCAAGCAGAGCACTTTGTATATAGAGAGCCACTAGCCTAGTCGACTAGATCCATGTATATAATAAATCGTTAGCTCAATCAATCGTAGAATTCTTTACAAATGAAGTCGTTGGCTTTACCAATCAAATCCATGTATAGCAAACTATCAGCTCAATCAATTAGAGTGTTATGTACAAATCGAGCCGTCGGCTTTACCAATTAAAGCCCTATATATAGCAAACTATTTTTTTCGCTAACGGCAGTGTCCTGCATCGTCACTCCACCATATCGAAGATTACAAGTAGACGGTCACAAACCTCGTCACCAACGTTCCGCCGATCGAGTGCCGCAATTAGTTTTGTAGTCAAGGGTATCTCTTGGGCATGATCTTTATTTGTTTATTTTATCTTAAATGTTTTTATGTTTTCTCATGCGACTTATAAGCATGTTACATTTTTCAAGTTAGAAACTCCCGTCATGCAGAGATACTTTACATTTCAATGCAAATACTCACATCACGCGGAGATACATTCTACATTTCAAGTCAATTACTCCCATTACGTGGAGATACATTCTGCATTACAAGTCAACTACTCCTCGGAGATACTCCCAATGTGAGGAGACTTAATGCTATGACAACTATAAAACGACATATATGACAACTAAAAGTCGAGTCAAATTCAAGTATACTGTCGTCTCGATCCCATATAATGGCTAGCCGACAGCCAAGCATCATCTTCCTACATTATTTACGTAATATCTTAACATAACTCTATTACGATATATGGGTACGTGTGTAATTTGTTTTTGCAGGAACAAATATTATGATGTGGAACATCTTCTAAGCAGAAACCAAAGCTATAATGCTATGAGGGACAACAAATACATAAGCGGTCGAAGGATCCGAACTTAAACTCAAATTCGATCAGTGGAACTCTAATTCTTCAAAACTTTCAAATCAAGCTACAATTTAGAGTTATCATGGGTACCAAATCTTCCGTCTCCAGTATCATCATAATACGATACAAGGGAATTTATGTGAGCATCTCTTTCTCCAAATCATAACTCCAAAACTACACGAGGCCTAATCCTCCCTAAGCTCGAGGTATTTAAGCAATTCAAAACTAGAATTTGGCCCTAACTCTTCAAAATTCTCCCGGAATTTTCTTTAATTCCTTCCCAATTCTACAAATCATAATCTTCTCCATATGCCATTCCTGCAATGTACGCCTAAATTTGGGATAAAGTTGGCCTTGGTTCAATTTTTTTGTTCGAAAACTCTTTCATCATCTCCACTCAAAGAAGGACATCTTTTGACGACTAATTTTGATTCTCCTTTTAAAAATTAATTTACTTAAACTTGTTAATTTTCAACAAATATAAGATATTTTCTAAACAATAATATCTATTTTTTGTAAAATTAGGTAATTAATGGTGTTAGCTAATAATTTAGTAACTACAATTATAAATACATTATCTTTACTATTTACTATTTTTGAAATTATTAAGATAATTTTCATGTGCATCACATAAGATTATAATTAATTTAACAAGTTATCTCTCAATTTTTTGGCAACATAGTCTATTATTTCAAAATAAATCCGAATATTTTAGTGATTTATCAACTAATTATAGTAGTTACTAATGTATTTGATAATTGTAATTCATATTGCATTTTTATTGAAATAATTTAAGTTAAATTGAATTAATTTTAAAAAAACAAAGACCAAATGGCTACATTTGCTATTGTATATTTAAATACAAATGTTCTATTCTTAAAATTAATAACAGCCAAATACACATGCCCAATCCCTCATCTGCCTGGTCCAGGTCTAACCCTAGTCCATGTTAGCAATCCACCCCATCCATGCGTACCAATCAAAACTTACCATGTCACATCTCCATAATACTCACACAAGAAACACAATGAATCTAAGTTGTCCCTTCCTCAAATCAATGACTCACAATTTATCTTCATTTTCTCTTTAATTTAAACACCCATCAGGTTTAATCACAGTCGTTGGATTACAAGAATCTTAACAACCACAAAATTTCTTTGTTAAAACCCTTTAATGCACGAATTTTGAGGGTCGTTGATCAGTAGATCTAATGGCCCAGATCCCATCTTCCTATTTAAACCTAGAGACAACCCCAACTAATGCCCAAACCCTAAATCATTCTGTCTAAGACCAGTTGTCCTCCTTTCCCCTTTCCTCGCTATTCTCTAAACGCCCATCACCCTAATTAGTCAAGAAAATCTTGCACAAATTTGTGCAAAGTCTCAAATCGTCCAGAAATCATCCCTTTTATCTTCATTACCCATGATTCTTGATTAATCTTTACCCATTTCGTCTTTGATATTCAAAAATCTCCAAATTCGAAACCCTAGACCAAATGATGTAAGGTCAAATCTTCAGAAATCCTTTTATGTTTTGTTAAATCAGTGGCATGTATGGTCGTCTCACATTGCTATCATACTCATTATTGATCCAGAGGTCAAGTGAAGTGTTCTCTGGACATTGAGGCTCTTATCTGATGGAGTTTGCCTTCAACTGTCAGCTTTTCTCCTCTCAGGTAAAATCTCTACTGATTTCCCTCTGTCTTCCAAGATTTTTGCCTGATTATGCTCATATCACCACCCCTTCGTAACTCTCCACTACCGAGTTTGATTTTTGTTGAACCTAAGGCATTGAATGCCACTATAAATAAGGACTTCACTGCTCTCACCTAACTACTTAAGAAACACATTCTTATACGAGTTTACAAAGTCTATCATAAACCATAGCTTTCTAATTGATTCGTTATCTTCCTATCTTTCTGGTTCTGAGTTAAATTCATTCGTATTTGTTTGAGCTTTGGTTCCTAAATGGATAAAAAGAACCCTTGTTTGGCTTACTGCTCAAAGGAAGGTCAGTACTTCGGCCATTCCTTTCTTGTAATCATTGTTTTGTAAAATCGTGTCTACCATGTTATTCTCTGATGATTGTTTCTATTTGTGATGTGTTGTTATTAACTTGAGTTTGATAATCATGCTTTGCATATGAACTAACTAATACTCTTAATGTCTTAAGACTGAGTTAACACTAATTGACTACTCTTGCATGATTATTGAATTCTCCTTAAGTTAAGTAATCTATGTGCTAATTAAAACTTATGTAGCTGGCTAAAGAGACTTGATGGTTTTGTATACTTGTTCTAACTTTAGATTCTCTTGATAATTCTGCTATGTTTCTTATGTTTACTCTATTGATCATTACCTTGGTGTTACTTGTTGATATGTATCATGTAATTGAGGTTATTTACCTGATAATCTAAAGTTAAAATAGGATATAAACACTCAAGGTTAAGTGGACTAATCTACTAAACCTGTATAAGGAGACTTACCATCCTGCTACTAGGGATGTGTATACTTAATGTGAAAATATCTATTGTTCAAAATCCCTGTGATTATCATGTTGATCTGATGTTATGCTCTTTGATGATATACCATGCTGTAGTGTTGCACTCTTCAGGAATATCTCGTGTGTGTGTGTATATCTCCTAAGGGTCATACACTTAAACTCATTGTGACACAAACTTTTGCTTATGTTTGTGCTCTCATACTCGTGCCCATGTTCTCATAAGAGAAACCGAATCATACTTAATTAGTATAAAACTTCCATTATCCTGGGTCACTATGATGTTAGTCTAATCCATGTTGTTTGGTGCTCAATCATGTTATAATGTTGTAGTCTAGAGTGTGACATGTACTATTTGAATACTATTTGTTGGAAGTTCTATATGCATAGCTGTCTCAGAAGGGATCTTTTGTTTGTGCAAAACTTGCTAAGTTACTACAGTACACCTATAGACTCAGGAGAACTCTTTTATGTTTGCCTGCCCTATTAGAGTATATATTTAAACCAATCTAGATGGAACGAAAGATCTCTTTATGAGGTTTTGCATTTTCCTACCCCTGTCTTTAGGAACCTGAAATGGACTTTTAACCCTTGAAATTAGTAAGAAATGGAGTGTCAGTCTGTGTGTAGATATCCATTAAGTGTATGTATAATTTAGAACATGTTTACAACTAATGATAAACCTGTCAGTGATATTAGTGAAGGTATTACACATGAATATCTTCTATGAACTGCATGACTTACCTATTCTACATCCTTGTATTAGCATGTTGGTTTCTCTCATTGCTTGCTAGCACCTATAACCGATTTTGTTGAGTACTCTCAAGCCTGATAAAAGTATACGATATTGTATTATATGTTTATGTACAAACCATGATATATTCGATAATGTTTTAGCTTCTAGACATTCATTTGCAATAAATGTAGATCTCCTTATGTGTTGTTATCATTATTGTATATGGATTTACATTAAGTACCTTATTAGCACTTAAACCTATAGGGAAGAGTAGGATGAGTATTTAGGGGTATGTGAGAGTAAACTTTAGTTCTTGGTTGAGGTACTCTCCCTGACACAAGCACTGCTCGGGATTCTTGAGACCCTTGTAAACTTTGAAGTGCCAAGGATCCAAGGGCTATCTTGGACATTAACAGAATTTTATCTCAAGCCCTTAATCTACTAACATTTTCTAATCTCTCTAGGTTTAGTTTTCAGTGGAAATAAAAGTCTACCTATAAACTGTTTTACTCAGTGTAACTTCACATTAATTTACACCTCCTAACCATTGATAATTGTTACTGTTTTATTCTTGGTTTTACATTGATATTATGTGTATTTAAATGTTAAATTGGTTTGTTTATCTAATGACCTTCTCCTCTCGTATTTTTGTATAAATCAGAGTTGGCCCTAGCGAGTTCTCGAAGAACTTAGGCCCAAACTCTTATCCCGAACTTGGAGTCACCTAAGGCTGTGTTGTTGTGGGCGAACGACACAAATAGCCACTAAAAGCAGTGGCTTTTAATTTAAAGCCACTGTTTTCAATGTATTTAGCTTTTAGCCACTCCTTTAATAAATTTATACCTGACTGGACGAAAATACCCTTATGGTATAACTTATACCTACGCTAACCGGCAGTTACACAAAACAAACTGAAGCGAGAAGCAGCAGCAGCAGCGGCGATCAATTGAAGAACACCATTTTTCTTCTAACTTCAAAAATTCAGCTTTCTAATCGAAAAAAAACGACATAGATAAATAGTAAGTTGTACTTTCATGTGTTTTTATCGTTTTTTATATCCCTATAGTTACACTTTTTTAGATCTGTATTTATTTGATTATATTTATTTTTTTTTTTGAATTTCTGGATTAATAAAGTTAAGGACATCGCCTCTTATGATAATTCTGTATTCCGGATATAGTGTATTCATTTTGAAAATTGAATTCAAAAATTAAGAACACAATGTCCTTAACTTTGATTCTACTGGCCACATTTTGCAAATTGAATTAAAAAACTTAAGGAGACAATGTCCTTCAAATTGTTGTTGTTCTTCTGTATACAAATTCCTGTAGCTTGAATTTCAAATTCTATTTTTTAATTTCTGGTTCAAAAGTTAAGGACTGGCAGTCCTTAACTTTTAGTTCCATGTTTAAACGTTAAGGACTGACAGTCCTTAACTTTTAATTCCATGTTTAAATATTAAAGGACAAGCAGTCCTTTGCTTTTAACAATGGAATTAAAAGTTAAGGACAGACAGTCCTTAACTTTTAATTTATGGTTCAAAAGTTAAGGACTGTCAGTTCTTAACTTTTTATTCCATGGTTAAAATTTAAGGACTGACAGTCCTTAACTTTTAATTCCATGTTTTAAATATTAAGGACTTGCCAGTCCTTCACTTTTAATTTCATATTTAAATATTAAGGACAAACAGTCCTTAAGTTTTAATTTCTGGATTAAAAGTTAAGGATTACAGTCCTTAACTTTTAATTCCATGTTTAAATGTTAAGGACACGCAGTCCTTATATTGGTCTTGCACTTACAGAACGCCTTTTCTTAATTATACAAAGATTGATTTATAACGTATGTTCTCTGTTTCCTATTCTCTTGACTTGCAGGATGGCAACAATATGCATAATAGTTGCTTTTAATGGTAGATGGACTGAAAACTATAAATATCTTGATCATCAAACAAAGCTTTTCCTAGCACCTGAGTCAATTCGGTTTGAAGATTTCATTAAACAGATTTTTGAGCTTATTGAATTGGATAGAGAAAAGTTTGAAGTAGTGATATGGTTTGATATCAACCTTGGAACGAGCAAAGGAATGCTTGTATCCAAAGATTTAGATCTTCACACATGTATAGAGATGCTAAAAACTCATTCATTTTTCAAGGGCTGTCGTTTCATAGTTGATATTTCAGAAAGAGTTTTTGCATCAACAAGCAATGAACATGTCAACACAGAAACTCAACATGACAATCAAGAGCGATGCCAATAGATAGTTGAAATAGATATGGTTGAACCTCAACCATTAAATGAAGAGGTGCATCAAATATTTGATTCTATTCAACTAGAAGGACAAAGCATTATAGAGATTGACAACGAACAAGCTTTGGGTATTCAAGTCTTAGAGAGTGCACTGGTAATTGAAGAAGTTGCTGATAAAACCTGTACTCATATAACTAGACGAACATCAAATTTGAAACAAAAAGAATCCCCAACTACGATATTAAGAGAAAATGCTTCATTGGATAAAATAAAAATCGGATCAGTATTTGACAAGAAGAAGAGTATAATTAACTATTTTTCGAATATAGAAATCAAAGGACATTTTGAATTCAAGGTTGTTAGATCAAGCTCAACAAGATATTCGTTGACATGCAATGATGATAGGTGTTGTTGGTGTGTGCGTGCTTTCAGAATTAAAGATTCAACATTGTTCAAGATAGTAAAGATTGAGAAAAAGCATGACTGCTCTGTTAACACTAGGAAAGCAGATCAAAGGCATGCTACTTCAAAGTTGATTAGTGGTTACATTATCGACAATCTTCGGGACCCAAGATTTGAAGTTACACCAGCTTTTGTCATGGCAGAGATGCAAAAATTGCATGGACTAGACATTGGATATCACAAGGCGTGGCGTGCTATTCAACATGCTTCCGCTTTAATAAGAGGAAGTCCCGAAGAAAATTATGAATTATTAGGTTCATACTTGTATATGATGACAAGTAAAAACCCGGGAACTTATACTAACATAAAGATAGACGACAACAACAGGTAAACAATTTAGGACATGCTGTCTTTAACCTTGTTAACTTTTGAGTTGTAACCAGAAGTTGAGGACTGCCTATCCTTAAGTTTTGAACTTGTAATTAAAAGTTAAGGACTTCCAGTCCTTAAGTTTTGAACTTTGAAAAAAAAGTTAAGGACAGCATGTCCTTAACTTTATAACTTGTAAATGTAAGTTAAGGACTGACTGTCCTAAACTTCAGGTACTTTAACCTTGTTTTATATTGTATTTTCAGGTTTCTTTATATGTTTTATGCATATGGATCATCAATAGCTGGTTGGAATCATTGTAGACCAGTGATTGCTGTTGATGCAACTTTTTTGAAGTCAAAATATCGTGGTGTTTTAATGATTTCAGTTTCAAAAGATGCAAATAACCAAATTTTCCCATTAGCCTTTGGAATAGCAGAATCCGAAAACAACAATTCCTATGAGTGGTACTTTAGTCAGCTTCGCAATGCAATTGGGAGCCGTGAGAATTTGATTTTTTTATCAGACAGGCATCAAGCTATTGCAAATGGCATTGCAAAGGTATATCCTGAAAGCCATCATGGGATTTGCATCTATCATTTGGAGCAGAACCTAAAGCGAAGGAAGGTGAAAAGTGAGGTCATAAAACTTTTCCAAACTGCTGCAAGAGTATACAGGCGCAAAGAATTTGACCTATACATGTCAGATATTGCAAATGTAGATAAAAAGACTTATGACTACTTGATGGAAGAGCCACCGGAAAGATGGGCACGTTCTTGTTGTCCACGACGAAGATATGACATGCTCACAACAAACATAGTTGAGTCGATGAATTCAGTCCTATTAGAAGCAAGGGAGCTGCCTATACTAAGAATGATGGATTTCATTCAATTGAAGCTACAACATTGGTTTTATGAAAGAAGAAATAAAGCAGAAGGAACATTTTATGATGTTTCTTGTTGGGTGGAGGAGGAATTGACGAAAAGAATAGATTTAGCATTTACTTTGAATGTAAGTATTATATTCTATGTTTATATTATGATTTAACATAATGTACTCACATATAAGTTTTCAAAATTGAAGGTCTTCCCTGTTGATTCTTGGCGTTCTAGAGTTGAAGAAGAAGGAATAAATTTCTTGGTGGACTTAAACAAAAGAACATGTGATTGTTTTCAATTTCAATTTGATGAATTACCATGCATACATGCAATTGCAGCTATCGAGAAGAGAAACATCAAGAAGTCCGACTTTTGTTCGCACTGGTACTTAAAGGAATCTTGGCTGAAAACATATGAAAGACAAATACATCCTGTAGGACATACTGATTCTTGGATTGTACCAGAGAGTGTCAAGTCACAAATTGTTAAGCCTCCAGATTTCGAAGTGCCACCAGGTAGAAGGCAAAAGAAAAGGCATATTCCTGCTACCGAACCATCAAAGATAACATTCAAATGTGGTCGTTGCAGAAGAATTGGTCATAATAGAACAACATGTATATATTCTCCAGCACTCCATCCATTTTCAAGAAAGCATATAGAAGAGTACATATATCCACTTATGTTTATTGACTCTATTTTGAGCGGATGTCTGCATTTTCAATATTTCTATCTTGTGAACTTCTTTTAATTTCTTTTGAGTTCAACAATTAAAAGTTACGAACAACAGTCAGTAAGTTCAACTTCCATGTTCAAAACTTAAGGACTGTCGGTTCCTTAACTTTGAATTTCAAGTTCAAAAGTTAAGGACATGAGGTCCCTAAGTTATAGTAGTATGTTCAAAACTTAAGGACTGTCATCCTTAACTTTGAATTTAAAGTTCAAAAGTTAAGGACATGAGGTCCTTAAGTTATAGTAGCATGTTCAAAACTTAAGGACTGTCATCCTTAAATTTGAATTTCAAGTTCAAAAGTTAAGGACATGAGATCCTTAAGTTATTATAGCATATTCAAAACTTAAGTACTGTCATCCTTAACTTTGAATTTGAAGTTCAAAAGTTAAGGACATGAGGTCCTTAAGTTATAGTACCATGTTCA
>MU721810.1:0-35287 GCA_026770625.1 Nicotiana glauca
AGCGTAATACTTGGGTTTTATTTGCAACGTCCGCAGAATCCTATTTAGAGGATACACTTTGGGCGTGATCAACAATCTAAACCCCAAATGAAATTGAGAGAGAAAGCGTAGAAAATATACTACACTGAGTCCTACTTTATTGTACATAGTAAGTGTACTTATATAGGGACTACTAGAGTTACAGTAATTACTAAAATTACTGTGTTTTACCCCAGTGGGCAGTAAATAGCAACAACCAATGCTAGTCCCGACTGGACCAGAGGAATGAGGAGTAAACGAGGAGGATGATTACGGAGTTTCGAGATCGTTCATAGCTCCTGATGATACCAACGCCACCAAATTGACAGTTGAAGAGTTAGATCAAGTCACGTTGATCGAACACCTACCAGATTGAAAGGTATACCTGGGCACGAGGTTAATCCCCGAACTCAGGAAAAAACTCATTAATTTTCTTAAAGCTAACATAGATTGTTTCGATTGGTCCCATCTTGACATGGCATGGATCTCGCCGGAGCTAACAACTCACAAGCTGAGTTTGGACCCGAAGTTCCATCCAGTTAAGAAGAAAAGGAGGCCGCAGTCCGAGGTCAAACATGCATTCATCGTTTGCCCCGTCGGGAAATCGGGGTGCTCGTCAGCCCTGGTTTTACTCGTATACAGATGGTTCCCTCATTATCAAAGAGTAGGTTTGCAGAAACAAAGAGAAACGATAGATGTTCTCAGGTTCATTTCTTTGTACGTTATAATCGAAATGATGGAGAAGTGAAAACGTACCATCACTCATGTCATTCTGACTTCGGACACGTGTCAACCATCGGCTGGTTGCCTCTGAATGCGAAGCGTCGCGTACTTACCCGATAAAAGATTCTACCCTTTGCTATATTTCAACTTTACGATCAAGCTTCCACCTTCGAATCTCCTAGCTATCACCAAATTCTTTCAAACCTTCATATCCTCTTCTTTGATATTCAAATCTTCATAATTGTTCTTTAGCATTCAAACTCATTCCTTCAAACCTATATTTTTTCTTTAAATTTTCAACTTTATCATATAGCAAACTTCCAAATCAATTCCTCAACATGCTGCCTCTTCATCTTCCCATACGGCCACAAATTCCGAGGTGGCTGCTTCCAAGGTGGTTGTTCCCGAAGTGGCCGCTCCCCAGGTGGATGTCCCCAAGTCATCTTTCCCCAAGGCTGCCCCCGATCCTTCCATGAAAAGATTTATACCCGGGGGTTGCTTATTTGTGGACGACTTCAAAGTTGAGAAACCCTCATCCAAACAGGACCGGGGTGAAGGAGCATCGAGGTATATATGCTCCATTATCGAAGATGTCCTTCCCGTGGTTCTATGGACTATAAATAAGTAAAAAGGATGTAGTAGTCTCCGGGCCTGAGGATGCTATTACTACCCACGTGGAGGGGTATTTAAGTGTTTACACTTACCCCTTCGTTTTGGAATTTTGCAAGAGGTACGAGGTGTGCTTTGGCAAATCCACCTGTCTCTTTGGAGGATCGTGATACTCCTCCATTATTTTTTGAATAACACCGATCTTCGTCGGTTCACACTTGACCACCTGCTCCATCTATATAGTCCTCAAATTTTCCGAGGGGCATTAATCAAGCTCACTAGACGGGCCATCAAGGTCCCTTTTCGAGTATTGATGAATATCGAGACCAACGCTAGAAGGGGCGCTTCATTTGGGTGAAGATTGAAGACTTAATCCCTCCCGAGTTCATGCTATTTCCCGAGAAGTGGAATGCATCTCGTAAGTGCAGCCTTTCCTTAAGTGTCAATTTTTCTTCATTTCCTTTCTCATCATCCGTATTTGCGGTCATGCAGATATTGTCCGAGTTCCAAATATGGTCCCCAACTCAAGGAGTAGATCGAAGTCATCTGCAAGTAGATGTCATGCTTCGAGCGCTCATGGCGCAAGCTTTTGACGGGCTGATGGGAGTCCCATTCTCATGGTAAGGTTATCCTTCGAATAGCTATTACCATGCTCTTAACTCACATCATACTGACCTTCCTTTTTTTTTTATAGGTTTGCCTAAGACCACCAAACATAGGCCTTTGGAAGTGTATGAGGATGTGTCTTTGTCCATTGATCCCTCCATTACGGGACAGCTCAGGGCTGACATGGGTAAAAGAAGAAGAGGAAAAGAAAATCTTCAAGCTCCCTAGGTTCCAAGGTGAAGCCAAAGAAGAGGGTGGGTCATAAGCCCAAGAAGTATACCAACTCTCGGTTGTCAGATTCTGAATCACTTCTCCGGCTCAGGGATTCAGAAGAAGATGACATTTTTGTTGCCCGCAGATCGACCCCTCTTGGGGAGCAGGCACCAACCGAGGAAAAGAGCCATGAGGTTAGGCCCCTCCCAGTTTGAGAATCCAAAGTCAAGATGGGGGTCTGCGACCTCTCAAGAAACTGCTCTTGCCTTGAATGAGGTTACCGATGTGATTGAAATTATTAAGACACCTTTTTACACTGATTCTATGCTCCGAGTGTGGACCCTGGTTGCAAGAGAACAGTCATTCTTAAGGTCCCCGAGTATGCTTAGGTTTTATCTGCTCAATTGGGCATAGCCAGTTACCTCCTATGTCTGGTGATTGAAGACGACCAGGTGAGATGAACGAGGTGGGTGCGTCGAGTCTCTTCAACGAGGCTCAGCAAGCACTGAATCGGGTAAGGCATCAATACTCCTTTGTGGATTCCACTTAGGTTTCAATACCTTTTATTGTTTTTGTTACTTTTCAAGCCTCACTGCTTCACCATGAGAGCTTCCTCAGGTTCCGCTCTGAAATCACCTAGCTCGAGTTTGAGCTTAAGGAGCATGCTCGAAAGAAAGATATGTATAAGCTCCTTAGTGAGAAACAAGGTAGGGCTATCAAGGACCTTCAGGTCGATCTTGACAAGGCTTAGAGGGAAGCTTCAACCCCGAGGTGGGAGCATGCCGACTTGGTCGAAAAGGTATAGGCCTTTGATTCTAAAAACAAAGAGCTAGTCACAGCATCTAACGATAAAACCTCACAGGTCCAGCAAAATATCGATCTGATTGACCAACTCCGAGTTGATATGAACGAGGTCCAAGCTATGATTGATAGGTGGAAAACCAAAACGGACATGCTAGCTTTGGAGAAGGAAACGGCGCATGCAAAGCTGGCATCAGTAGAGGTCCAAATTTGGGTGGTGAAGGAGAAAGTTGATAAGCGGTCCTCGCTAAATAACAATCTCCGAGCACAACTGATCACGACTATTACAGAGTGGGACGCCTCGATAGAGAATACGAAGTAATAAAGTCCAAGTTGTACACAACCCCTGCCGATTCCAAAGAGATGGTGGCCTGGTACAAGGCTGATGTTCAGGTTGCCGAGACTCGCCTGAAGATGATGGCTGAATATATATATGGAAAGTTTCTTAAAGGGAGACGCTCGAAGAGATTCACGCCCGAGGCTTCGACCTGTCGGCCGAGATTAAGGAAGCAAAAAAGCTTGAGGACGAGGCGAAGAAACTTTCTGAGCCTGAAGGTGTCGAAGGCTCCGAGGGTTCTAAGGGATCTGAAGGCTCCACCGGTTCTGGCGACAAGTCGAGCCCTGGTGAATACCGGTCATGAATTCCTTATAACTTTTTTATTTTTTGTCTTGTGTATGTTTTTTGTTTATTTTGAGGCCCTTTTTTTGGGCCTTTGTAAATACATTCTGAAATATATAAAATTTCTCTTTCTGGTAATTTCGAGTGTGTACTTTTTAGGATCTTTTCATAATTTCTTTCTTGCAAATATTTATAATGCCTTAGCATAGAATTAAATGTAGTAATAAGTCATTCGTTTCTCAGAGGTTCGAAAAAAGTTTGATTTCGATGCAATTTTATTTGCTCAAGGCTTTGAAAACTCGGTTGACTGGAAGTTTTCCTAAGATGCTTAAGTGATTTTAGATGATGCTTTTGCCAAGGGTAACCTTTAGCAGGTTTTGAATTTTTATAAAGGCCTTATGTTCTGATTATGAGCATCAGATGTCTCTGAGTATTTTTTTAGGGTGATCGTAGCCTTTTGTGTGTAGGCACTACCTCATAGGTTTTGTGCCTCCATGATTTGGTAGCCCGAGTTGCACGAATTTTTTCAGATAGCAGTCCCCTAGTAGGGGTAGACCTTGGGCTCGATAACCTCCGAATAGGGGTGGCCTTTGGGCTCGATAGTCCCTAAGTAGGGGTAGCCTTTAGGCTCGATAGTTCCCGAAAGGGGTAGCCCATGGGCTCTTATGATCTATAATTTAAAAGGTAAAAATGAGTGGTAGCAAGGTGGGAATTTTCTTTCATTTATGTGTTTAAGGTACATGATCGAAGGCGTGTAATATCTTGTATCATGGCTAGGTGGACTATGTAAGCATGATTCACTAATCGTTTGGCCATTACAATAAATCCTAACCATCAAACCTTAGATATTCAAGTATAAAATTCCTTCTTTCCTTGCTAAGAACCTTAACCCGACGGTAATGGCCCCAAATATTTGAGGTCGATCTTGAGAAGGATTGGATACTGTTGATGCGAAAGGAATACCCATTAACTCTAGTTGAGACTGGCCTTCGATTTTAAGTTATCACATTTTACTGTTGCCTCGTTAAAAACCTTGTCGAAAAAGCCATTTTGGGACAAAACCGGTTTAAGGGAAAAAGAGTCAGACCTAATAGTCATATTCTCCCTTGGCCGTTACGTGCAAGTATTAGTTTGATTCATAATATTATCAAAAAGTAAATGAGGTCATACCGTAGCGGTAGTACCACTTTAAATGTATCACATTCCAGTAGTTTGGTAGGGGTACACCATTTCCTGCTTCGAGTTTGTACGAGCCTTTGCCGGTAATTCTGACTCCTCGATATGGTCCTTCCCAATTCGATCCCAGCTTCCCCTCATTTAGATTCTGGGTGTGTAGTTTTACTTTCCTTAACACCAAGTCCACGATCTTGAAATGTCATAGATTGGCTCTTCGGTTGTAATATCTTTTCATATGCTATTTCTGGGTGGCCAACCGGACTACGGTGGCTCATGCCATTCATCTAATAGTTCCAGGCTCATGCTCATGGCCTCACCATTTGATTCTTCGGTCGCATATCGGAGCTTAAGGTTCGGTTCTTCCACTTCAACTGGTATTAATTCTTCGGTACCGTAGACCAATGATAACGGGGTGGCCTCTGTACTACATTTCGAGTTCGTACGATATGCCTATAGGACTTCGGTCAATATTTTTTTCCATTTCCCTTTGGCATCAGTCAACCTCTTTTTTCGGTTTTGGAGTATGGTCTTGTTTGTTGGTTTCGCATGTCCGTTTCCACTAGGGTGATAGGTTGTTGATATGATCTTTCTAATATTGTGATCTTCGAAGAATTTGTTTACGTTGCTGCTGATGAATTGCTTCCCATTACCACACGTGATTTCGGCTGGTATCCCGAATTGGCATATTATGTGATCCCAATGAAGTCAATGACTTCCTTTTCTCGGACTTTCTCGAACGCTTGAGTTTTGACCTATTTAGAAAAATAATCAGTAGTATGAATTGAGCCTTACCAAGTGCCCACGATAGGGGAGTGACGATTTACATTCCCTACTTCATTAATGGCCATGGGGACAAGACCGAATGTAGTAGCTCTCCGAGTTGATGGATCATCAGTTCGTCTCTGACAGTTGTTGCATCTTCGTACGAAGTTCTTCGCATCTTTCTCCATCTCTATCTAGTAAAAGTCGGCCCCGTTTAACTTTTAAACCAAAGATTCCGTCCCTAAATAATCCCACAAGTGCCTTTGGGAACTTCTCTCAATACATATTCGGTATCCCTCAACCCCAAGCATATGGCCAGAACGTCCTTCTAAATAGAGTGCTTTCGGACAAACTAACCCTAGCATCATTCATACGTAGAGCTCTCGATTCTTTAGGATCCTAAGGCAATTTACCAGTCTTCAAGTAATCTATGTACTTGTTCCTCCAATCCCAAGTTAAACTTGTCGAGTTTATTTTGGCACAGACTTCTTCTACCACCGATTTTATGAGCTGTACGACTATTCCCGAGCTGAATACATCATCATCAACTGATGACCCCAAGTTAGCCAGAGCATCACCTCGCTACTTTGATCTTTGGGCATGTGCTACAAGGTCCACTCCTTGAATTGATGCAGTGTTACTTGCAACTTGTATACCTTCCCATTCGTTCCTCTTTTACTTCGAACGTCCCATGGACTTGATTTACCATAAAGAGGGAATCGCACTTAGCTTCAACCACCTCAGCCCCAAGGAATTTAGCCAATTTGAGACCTACAATCATGGCTTCATACTCAGCCTCGTTGTTAGTCAATTTCACAATAGATTACCTAACTATGTTACTTGTAGGTGGCCTCAGAATGTTGCCGATCCTGGAACCGTTTGCGTTCTAGGCACCATCTATAAAAAAGGGTCTAGATTCCCGAGGCAGTTCTTGAGGTTAACGATAATTCCCTTTCGACTTTGGGTATTAAGGCCAGCGTAAAGTCAGCCACAAAGTTTTCCAAAAGTTGTGATTTGATAGCAGTTCTGAGTCGTTACTCGATTTTGTACCCACTAATCTTGACTGCCCATTTGGCCAATCGGCCCGAGAGCTCGGGTTTGTGCATGGTGTTCCTCACTGGGTAAGAGGTTACGACACATATGAGGTGGCACTGAAAGTATGGTTTTAACTTTTTGGAGGCACTTAGCAAAGGGAGCGCCAATAGAATACCTTGGTTTGGCCTCGCCTAAAGTTCTACTAACATAATAAATAGGAAATTGCATACCTTCCTCTTCCGGGACTAAGACCCCATTTACCGCCACCTTGGATACCGCTAAGTAAAGGTGCAAATGCTCATCCACCTTTGGAGTATGGAGCAGGGGTTGGACTCGACAGGTAACGTTTGATTTCTTCCAAAGCCTGTTGGTACTCCAGAGTCCAAGAAAAGTTATTCTTCTTCTTCAATAGTGAGAAGACCGATGGCTTTTATTTGTGGACCTCGATATGAACCGGCCCAGGGCAAAGATGCACCCGATTAGCCTTTGAACGAACTTGACAGTGTCCTCCACGGTGATGTCTTCTATAGCTTTTATTTTATCGGGATTGATGTTGATCCCTTGGTTGGATACCATGAACCCAAGGAATTTTCTGGATCCGACCTCGAATGTGCATTTTTCCGAGTTTAGCTTCATATTGTATTTCTTCAATATGTCAAAGGTTTCCTACAAATGTTTCAAATGGCCCTCTGCTCGTAGGGACTTAACTAACATGTCATCAATATAAACATTCATTGATTTTCCTATCTGTTCTTCGAACGTCCGATTTACTAAGCAATGATACGTGGCACCGACGTTATTTAGCCCAAACGATATTATGTTATAATAATAGGTGCCAAATTTAGTGATAAAGGAAGTTTTTTCTTGATCGCCCGAGTCTATCCGAATTTAGTTGTACCCATAATAGGCATCGAGAAAGCTGAGTATCTCGTGCCCGGCCATCGCATCGATAGTGCGATCGATGTTAGGTAAAGGAAAAGAGTCCTTAGGGCATGACTTGTGTAAGGCCCCGTAAAATTTCACCTAAATCCCAGGTTTTGTGGTGCCAAGTATTTGATCAATTACAAGGTGCTAAGTATTTCTCCTAAATTGATTTGAGATTGGGGTATCACTAATAGAAGATCAGGGAACGGGATATTCCGAAGATAGCTTTTCGAACCCAGTATGGGCACTTTGAATTTCTTGTAATGTCTTTCGGGCTAACAAATGCCCCCAAAACTTTTGTAACGACCCGATTGGTCATTTTGAACTTTAGCGCATCGTTCAGCGGGTTGAGGCCATGAGCAATATCACTTCAAGTATTATGATTTGTGCGCATAGTAGGAATTGCATTTCAGGTAGTTCGGAGTTGATTTGGAAAGAGAATTCTCGATTCAGAAGCTTTAAGTTGAGACAATTAACTAAGATTGGATTTCAGAGTAAACGACCTTGGAATCAGGATCTGAAGGTTCCAGTAGGTTCGTATGATGATTTTGAACTTGGGCGTATGCCCGAATTGGGTTTTGGATGACCTAGGAGCGTTTTGGTGCATATTGTGGAAGTTAGCATTTTGGAAAAAATTTCATAAGTTTGGGTTGAAGTGCATTTCAGTGTTATCAATGTCCGTTTGGGATTCCAAATCTGGGAGTAGCTCCGTATGGTTTCTGGAGTAAGGAGCACGATCGGAAGTGAATTCGGAGGTCCGTGGGTCATTTTTGAAGTCATCTGGCTAAAGATAGAAATTTGAAGGTTTTTGAGAAGTTTGATCGAAAGTGGACTTTTTGATATCGGGGTCAGAATCCGATTTCGAAAGTTGGATTAGGTATGTAATGTTGAATATGACTTGTGTGCAAAATTTGAAGTCAATCAGATGTGATTTGATAGGTTTAAGCATCGAAAGTAGAAGTTTTAAATTTTAAAGTTCATAAAGCTTGGATCGGAGGTAGATTCATGGTTTTAGCATTGTTTGATATGATTTGAGGCCTCGAGCAAGTCCGTAATGTTTTTTGGGACTAGTTGGTATGATTAGTTTGGGTCTTAGGGGCCTCGGGTGGATTCGGGATGGGTAACAGATCAAATTTGGAGTTTGAAGAAGAGCTTCAGCTGTTAGTATCTAGTGTAACTGCACCTACGGGGTTGTGGCCGCAGGTTCAGAGCCGCAGAAGCGGTCTGGGAGTCACAGGAGCGAAAAGAGGCAGCCAAAGGAAGAACCACAGATTAGGGGCATTTGGCCGGATCTGTGCAAGCACAGGAGCGAGATGGAGGGCCCCAGAAGCGGTGAGGGCCGTAGGTGCGATGAGGGCTTCGCAGATGCAGACTCGCAGATGCGGCGAGGAGTCCGCAAGTGCAAAAGTCGCTGGGTTAAATGTTTTAAAAGGCGAGGTTGAGTTCATTTCACCTATTTCCTCAACTTTTGGGCAATTTTGGAGAGCTTCAAGTGGGGGTTTCCATCATCAACGACAAAGTAATCTACCCCCGCCTATCTTGATTTAAATATATTGGTTTTGTATGTATTTTAGTATGTAAATTGGTAGAAATTTGGGGGTTTGAGGAAAACCTAGAAAATTGATATTCTTTGAATTTGACCATGATTTTGGGTATGAAATTGAGAGTAAATTGTATATTTGAATTCATGGGGTTATGTGTAAGCTTAATATTTGAAATTTTTTGTAATCCGGGCACGTGGGGTCGAGGGCGTTTTGTCAACTTCTCGATCGGGTTTTAGGAATTGTTATGAAATGGATTGTAATGAGTAATTGAGAATATAAATGGATTTTCATAATTATTGGATAGTTTTGGAGCATTTAGCATCAATTCGAGTCTTTGGAAAGATGTGGAATGCCAGTTATAAGTCTTCGGAGCGAGGTGAGTCTCTTTCTAACATTGTAAGAGGGAATTGTCCCCATAGGTAAAATAATTGGTTATGTGCTCCTATTTGTGGGGGATACATATGCACGAGGTGATGAGAGTCCGTGTGTAGCTACTAATATATGTAAGTCCGGGTAGTCTAGGACCCAAAAGCGTGCTATACATGGAATATCTGTAATCTTATTGACAGTTGAATTGCTTAAATCACATCGAATTAGTAAATGAATTTCTAAAAAGATTTAAACTTCATTTTTTTAAATTTTTAAAAGGGAATTGGACTTCTCTTGATAATTGTTTCCTGGTGATTTCTTGATTGACTGTCTGTGTGTGTTTAAATTCTGAAACGGGTTGTACGCCTCGGTAGATTAAATAGATGCATCTATGGTTCGCACCATTCGACCCTCTGGCAGTGCACAATTTAAATATTATTGGATCGGGCCGCACGTCCTCGACATGATTTGCGCAGGCTTGTATTATTGCCTTGAAATTTATTGAAGTTGTTAATTTTTCTTTCTGGCTTGAGAATATATGTGTAACTGATGATAAAGAATTTGGAAATTTCCTATAAAATAAAGGATTGATTACTTGCTTAGTTTATTGAATTAAAATCATGTGTATAAAAATCCACGATTTAATATATAAATGATATAATATTATTGGACTACTAGTAAGTGTCAAGGTCGACTTCTCATCTCTACCTCTTCGAGATTAGGCAGGATACTCATTGGGTACACATTGTTTTCGTATTCATACTACACTTTTGTGCATTTTTGTTGCATAGGCACATGCATCTCTAGTGCCCTAGTGGGCATAGCATCATGATTGATACGGAGACTTAGGTGAGCTGTATTTCCAGAGATGACCCGCAACCAACAAGTCTCTTTCGGATTACTATATTTATTTTCTGTCCAATATTGTATTCCGAACGGTTTTTGTACTATATTATTTTTTAGAAATTGCTCATGCACTTGTGACACCGGATTCTGGGATATCTATGGGTTTATTCAGAAAATTTAAAAGTTATTAAACATTTCATTATTTATTCAGTGGAATTACTATGTATTGTTTAATCGTATAACAGAAGTGATTTCGAAAATATTTAAAACGTGAATTCAATGAAGTATTTTGGTTGGCTTGCCTGACAACGGTGTCCGGCGTCATCACGACCCTTAGTGGATTTTGGGTCGTGACAACATGGTATCAGAGCACTAGGTTACCTTAGGTCTTACGAGTCATGAGCAAGTCTAGTAGAGTCTCACGGGTCGGTACGGAGATGTCTGTACTTATCTTCGAGAGGCTATAAGGATGTTAGGAGTATTTCCCTTCTTGATTTCCTTATCGTGCAATTTGATTCCTTGAGACTTGTGCCCTTGTTTCCTTTCTACTCAATCTTACGCGATGCAAACTGCTGGTTATAAATCGGGAACGAAGGATTGTAATGGTTCTACGAATGTGGTGCAGGTTGGTTTCTCCCTACGGGGCTGTTGAGCCATTATCGTCGTCTTGTAGGAGGATATTCTATCATTTCAGCTCAGTAGCGGTACTTTTGAGAGCTTTGAGGCTAGGCACAAGTTGCCACGATGCTTATGAATGATTGTTCTGTAGTATTGATATGATGGTAGGATGTTTGCCTATGTGTCGGGGCAGTAAATGACTTGAAGGGAGGTTTACTTAGTGCATGATCTAGAGATCGGTATTTTATTCCCGGTAGGGGAAAGGCAATCGGGCTGAGAATGTTCAAGTTTGGGTTGATGGGGTAATGAGATTTGGTAATTGCGAGCATGGTGGAGTCTTCTTCTATGATGAAGTGTCATTGTCTTTCTTTAATGTACTAAGTTTGCTGGTGTTATGATCTTTTACAATTCGCCTTTGGAGCAGGATATTGCAAGTCAGTATTGAAGAAGCGATGTTCGGAGATCGTGGGGTGCGGTGGTTTAGGATTGATTCGGTATTTCTAATTTCGACAACTTGAGAAAGATGATCCTCGGAAAGTTTTGAAGTTAGTAGCGATTTGTGGGTTCAAGTGCTACGAAGGTAGATTTTGTTAAGGCAACTGAGCAGCAAATGACGAGGAAGGATATGTGGGGACTGTCAGGCGGTGGTTAAAATTTTTGGAAGGCTAGGTATAAGAAGGAAAGGTCGAGCATTCAACTAAAGGGGTGAGTTTTGCCAAAGTGGGAGAGTGGCGGAGTTGCCTATGAGTCCGATGGTAAGATGACTACACCCTTAAGGAAAGTTGGAGTGATTTGAGAATTTTAGTGATTGGTGATCTGGGTCTACGGATTAATTTGAAGTGTGGACTATTATACGACATGAGATTTGATATAGTGGAAAGGAGCTCCTTGAAATGAAGAAGGATACAACCTAACTTTGAATTGGAAGGATGTTGCCGCATATTTAATTGATGTCCACAAGGGATGAATGGACTTGTGCAGCTAGAGAGTGAGCTCGGTCTTGGCATGGGTTATTGATATTGTAGTGGTTGTACCCTATGCAGCAGTGTTGGAAGATGTCAGAAAGTTATTTCCACAGGTGGGTTATTTCATGTGAGCAGGATAGCGGTCGCGTGGTTGGCAAAGCTTCAACGGAAGATTTTACTAGCCATTCTGGTAAGAGGTCGAATATGTGAATGCTGATGGAAATTAGGGTGTTCATAAATGCTAACAGAAGGATTTCAAGGTATCTAGCGGTTTAATTACATGAGGTCATGTCAATAAGAGATAAAGAAACTTAGTGAATTCCAGAGGTATGTAATAGTGACTTCAAGCTAAGCGGGAGAGTCCCGCCACCTATGATTGGGTTGCATGGTTAACTACTTACGAGGTTTCTGGTTATTAGCATATTGATGGATTATTTTAGCCACGGGAAAAGAACATAAATGGTAATTTGAGCAAAGGAATAATTAAAGGTGTGCTATGGGTGGCTTTTTTTTTTTTTACTCATGTTCAGACTTGGGAAAGGATTCAGGATTTGTGCCTTGTATAGATGTGGGTTTCAAGGGAAGTGATTTTGCCGGGTGCTTCGTCGAGAGGGTATTCATGTGCTAGAAGATTCATGGAGTTGGTTATATCTAGGGCCAAGTCCGAGCGGGTGGCTCTCAACAATGGTCTTAGTGGATTCAAAGGGTAAAGTGTGGTGCCTAACAATTTCGAGCCTATAGATATGGTTAAGAATCAAGCCTTGTAGCAGCTTACGAGAAGAGGCCCAGAATGTCCTATGATGTTTTGACTTGCAGTGTAACATTTGGGAGGTATGAAATGGTTCGTGGGATTTGAGACAGCATGGTCTCGTGATTCAAGGTCACTCGGGATGAGTGCAGATGGAGTATGTTGTATGTTAAATGGAGTTATTATTATTTCTAAGGGAATCAAGGATAAATTGGAAGAAGATAGATTGGTTAGCCATGGTTGAATTGGCATATTGGTGGTAGTGATCAGTTCCTTCAGCGTGATCAAGTTATGCAAGTGATCTGTGACGGTGCATGTGAGGTTGAGGGCCGCCGTAATTGATGTTATTTAGAAGTATCCTACTGTTATGGCCTGTTATGTGTCGGCGGATCTCGAAAGGGATATGGTGGCTTAGACCACTACTTAAAGATTTACATATTCTACGGTTATGGGAATTCATTTGTGTGTTGCTATGGTTCTCCTGAAATGAGTTAAATGAAAAGTTCCTATATGATGAAGTATCAATCTATTAGTGGTTCCGGAGTTATGATGAAAATCGTGTCCTCTCATACATTAGCATGATGGGTGCAGTGAGTGGTAGGGTATTTGGAGTGATGATCAAGGTTGCAGTTCGGTGTTGGCAAAGATGTCACGAGCTTGGATGAGCAGAAAAAAAGTTTTGATGCTTAAAGTAAGTTGGTAGTGTCTTCGGCGCCACCTGAGATTGTTGTTTTGTGAAGAAGGCATTGGATCCTGGTTAAGGATTCTTGATCGCTTTTTACCGTTAGTGCAGCCGGTGGTTTGGATGTATAGACCTGTTATCTGTTATGGAATGTTGTGGGAGCGTGCCTCATAGGAAGGTTGTATAACTGTGGCATGTAGTCACTTAATTGATTGAAGAGTTAAACCAAGTATGAAGATTGTGGTGATGTCGTTACTTTGAGAATTGAAGCCTGGAGGGCCCTCAGTTTATTGGGTTGTGGACTCTGGAGATTGCTTCGGTTATGATGGTTGCTCTTGTGTGTTTTGGGAAAAAGGGGGTTATTATGGACCCAGGAAAAATTATTAGCCTAGTTTGGTACGATCAAAATCGGCTTGAGGTCTGTGGATGGATATAAATGTGAATATGGGCCCTATATCAGGCCAGATGTGTTCATTTCAGCAATGCGCTCCTTATGGAAGAGTATTCAGGGTGTTATTTCGTCGTCGGTTATTTTATGTAATGATATATTGCGTCGTGCGGGTTGTGAGATAGCATAGTGAATTGCTTATGTGTTGAGGTTCTGCGTAGAGATTATGTTATATGAGCGAAATGGTTCTTGAGATTCAGATCGTATATCGCACCTCACTTGTGCTTGAGTTTTGTGGCTTATAGCGCTATATGTTCCCTCAGGGATGGTGTTATGCACTTAGCGTACTTATGATCGATATTCGGTATTTTATTGTAATGAGCAATCTAGCTCGATGTGAATCTCCTTAGGTGGGTGTTATGTTATTTGGATCGAGTTGCGCACCGCAACAATGTGATGTTGAGTATAGTTTTCTAAATGCTATTTTTGTATGCCTTGCTTCCTATTTTCAAAGGAAAGTCTAGATTAGTGCGTGAGTTAGGTAGTTCCTTCCAGAGTTTGTTTTCTTTTTGTATCACGTTCGAATTGGCAGCCTATTGACACATTGTGGTATCATATAAGATTATTTTGATTGTGTTCTGGGTGGCTTATTGCCTGAGCAGTTCGTACTGGGTGAGACGAGACCATTGGAGTTAGGATTGGTGTAATCTGATTATATGAAGTATATTAAGGAGCTAAGTCCATTATTTTGTTTATAATAGGGTGATGGTTCTTGTCAGGAGTATAGACCCAATGATTGTTGATTCGACAGTTGGTTATGAATTTCTGCACATCTCTTCCGTCGTGGTGGTATTGTAAGAGTTAGAGCAAGGCCTATGCATGTCATGAGGTGCAATGGGTGGAATTTCGACTATTATGCTCAGAGAATGTTATTGTGGTCCTCTAAATAAAGCGGTGCAAGGTGTGAATTCAGAAAGGGTATGCAGTCATGTTCTAGTACATCGTGTGGTGATTGACACGGTGTTCGTATGTTGGAAACAGGCCTGGCAGAGGATTTCAGATGTTGGAATGAGGCTCTAAGGCTTACTTGCTTAAGTGAAAAAGGATATCTTCAGATTGATTAAGCTAGGGTGCCCAGCGGAGTTGTGGTAGCACGGGTAGGTGCTCGAGGTGGTAAACAGTGATTTCGGACAACTCCAACGCAGTTCTTAACATGTTCGAGGACGAACATATGTTTAAGTGGGAGAGAATGTAACGACCCGATCGGTTGTTTTGAACTTTAGCACGTCGTTTAGCAGGTTGAGGCCATGAGCAGTATCACTTCAAGTATTATGACTTGTGCGCATAGTCAGAATTGCATTTCGGGTAGTTCAGAGTTGATTTGGAAAGAGAATTCTCGGTTCGGAAGCTTTAAGTTGAAAGAATTAACTAAGATTGGATTTCAATGTAAACGACCTCAAAATTGGGATCTGAAGGTTCCAGTAGGTTCGTATGCTGATTTCAGACTTGGGCATATGCCCGGATCGGGTTTTGGATGACTCGAGAGCGTTTTGGTGCCTATTGTGGAAGTTAGCATTTTGGAAGAAATTTCATAAGTTTGGGTTGAAGTTCATTTTAGTGTTATCAATTTCCATTTGGGATTCCGAGTCTGGGAGTAGCTCCATATTGTGATTCTGGAGTTAGGAGCACGATTGGAAGTGAATTCGGAGGTCCGTAGGTCATTTTTGAAATCATTTGGCTAAATATAGAAATTTGAAGGTTTTTGAGAAGTTTGACCAGAAGTGGTCTTTTTGATATCGGGGTCGGAATCCGATTCCAAAAGTTGGAGTCGGTCCGTAATGTTGAATATGACTTGTGTGCAAAATTTGAAGTGAATCGGACGTGATTTAATTGGTTTAAACATCGAAAGTAGAAGTTTGAAAGTCTAAAGTTCATAAAGCTTGGATTGGAGGTCGATTCGTGGTTTTAGCATTGTTTGATATGATTTGAGGCCTCGAGCAAGTCCATAATGTATTTTGGGACTAGTTGGTATGATTGGTTTGGGTCCTGGGGGCCTCGGGTGGATCCTGGATGGGTAATGGATCAAATTTGGAGTTTGAAGAAGAGATTCAGTTGCTGGTATTTGGTGTAACCGCACCTGCGAGGTTATGGCTACATGTGCGGAGCCGTAGAAGATGTCTAGGAGTCGCACGAGCGAAAAGAGGCAGACAAGGGAAGAACCACAGATGCTTGGCATTTGGCTGCATCTGTGCAAGTGCAGGAGCGAGATGGAGGACCGCAAAAATGGTAAGGGCCACAGGTGCGATGAGGGATCCGTAGATGCGGCGAGGAGTCCGCAGGTGTGGAAGTCACTGGGCAGAATGTTTTAAAAGGCGGGGTTGAGTTCATTTCACCCATTTTTTCTACTTTGGGGCGATTTTGGAGAGCTTCATGTGGGGTTTTTCATCATCAACGACAAGGTAAGCTAGCCTCACCTATCTTGAGTTAAACAAATTGGTTATATATGGATTTTAGCATTTAAATTGGTAGAAATTTGGGGGTTTGAGGAAAACCTAGAAAATTGATATTCTTAGAATTTGACCATAATTTTGGGTATGAAATTGAGAGTAAATTATATATTTGAGTTCGTGGGATCATGGGTAAGCTTAATCATAGAAAATTTTCGAAATCCGGGCATGTGGGCCCGAGGGCGTATTAATCAACTTTTTGATCGGGTTTTAGGAATTGTTATGAAATGGATTGTAATGAGTAATTGAGCATATATTAATGGATTTGCATAATTATTGGCTAGTTTTGGAGCATTTAGCATCAATTCGAGTCTTGGGAAAGGCGTGGAATGCCGGTTATATGTCTTCGGAGCGAGGTGAGTCTCATTTCTAACATTGTAAGAGGGAATTGTCCCCATGGGTGAAATAATTGGTTATGTGATCCTATTTGTGGGGGCTACGTACGTATGAGGTAATGACAGTCCGTGCGTAGCTACTAATATGTGTAAGTCCGGATAGTCTAGGACCCAAAAGTATGCTATACAAGGAATATCTGTGATCTTATTGAAGTTGAATTTCTTAAATCCCATCTAATTAGTAAATGAATTTCTAAAAAGATTTAAACTTCATTTTTCTAAAGTGCTAAAAGAGAATTGGTCTTTTCCTGATGACTTCTTGATTGACTGTCTACGTGTGTTTAAATTCTTTAACGGGCCGAATGCCTCGGTAGATTAAATAGATACATTTATGGTTCGCGCTATTCGACCCTCTGGCAGTGCATATTTTAAATATTGTTGGATCGGGCCGTACGCCCTCGGCATGATTTGCACATGCTTGTATTGCTTGCCTTGAAATTTATTGAAGTTGTTAATGGCTCTTCCCGGCTTGAGAATATATGTGTAACTAATGATAAAGAATTTGGAAATTTCCTATAAAAGAAAGAATTGATCACTTGCTTTAGTCTATTGAACTAAAATCATGTTTATTAAAATCCATGATTTAATATATTAATGATATAACATTATTGGACCACTAGTAAGTGTCGAGGCCGTCCTCTCGTCTCTACTTCTTTGAGATTAGGCGGGATACTCATTGGGTACATGTTATTTTCATACTCATACTATACTTCTGTGAATTTTTGTTGCACAGGCACATGCATCTTTAGTGGCCTAGTGGGCGTAGCAGCATGGTTGATACAAAGACATAGGTGAGCTGCATTTCCAGAGACGAAGTCTCTTTCGGATTACTATATTTATTTTCTGTTCAATATTGCATTTCGGGCGGTTGTTGTACTATATTATTTTTTAGAAATTGCTCATGAACTTGTGACACCGGGTTCTGGGATGTCTATGGGTTTATTCAGAAATTTTAAAAGTTGTTAAGTGTTTCATTATTTATTCAGTGGAATTTACTATGTATTGTTTAAACATATAAAAGAAGCGATTTCGAAAATATTTAAAACGAAAATTAAATTTAAGTATTTTGGTTGGCTTGCCTGACAGCGGTGTCCGATGCCATCACAACCCTTAATGGATTTTGGGTCATGACGACTTTCATCGATCTTATGCACCGAGTTTTCAAGCCGTTCCTCGACTCTTTCGTGATAATGTTTATTGACGATATCCTTGCATATTCACAAAGTCAAGATGACCATGCCGATCACCTCAGGGAAGTTCTACAGACTTTATTTTAGCACCAGTTGTATTCGAAGTTTTCAAAATGTGAATTTTTGCTTGAATTTGTCACATTCTTAGGTCATGTCGTTTACAGAGAAGGAATTAAGGTTGATCTTCAGATGATTACAACTGTGAAGAATTGGCCTAGACCTACAACCCCAATAGAGATTCGTAGTTTCTTTGGCTTAGCTGGGTATTACAGGAAATTTTTGGAGGGGTTCTCTACTCTTGCCTCTCCATTGACTAAATTGATGCAGAAGGGTATTAAGTTCTAACGGTCAGATGCTTGTGAAAAGAGCTTCCAAGAGTTGAAATCAAGATTGACTACGACGCTAGTGTTGGCCTTACCAAAGGGTACAGATGGGTTCGTGGTATATTGTGATGCTTCAAGGATCGGTCTTGGGTGTGTATTAATGCAACATGGCAAGGTAATAGCTTATGCTTCTGGGCAACTCAAGAATCATGAAAATAACTATCCAACAAATGATTTAGAATTTGCAGCGGTGGTATTTTCATTGAAGATTTGGTGTCGTTATTTGTATGGGGTCCACGTGGATATATTCATGGATCATAAGAGCCTCTAATATATTTTTGAATAGAAGAAATTGAACCTGTGGCAGAGAATATGGCTTGAGTTATTTACGGATTACGACATCGATATTCTATATCATACAGGGAAGGATAATGTTTCGGTGGACGCTCTTAGCCAGAAATCTATGGGTAGTTTAGGTTACTTGGAGATATATCAAAGGCCGTTGTCCAAGAAAGTTCATCGGCTGGCTAGTTTGGGAGTTCATCTTGCGGACTCTAATGATGAAAGGGTAGTTATGCAAAACAAGGCTAAATCATCGCTGGTTGTGGAAGTCAATGAGAAATAATATGCGATCCATTATTGGTACAATTGAAGGAAGATATTTCTAAACATAAGACTATGGCTTTTTCTCTTGGCATGGAAGATGGTACATTAAGGTACCAAGGGAGACTATGTATTCCAAATGTGGATGGTCTCTGGAAAAGAATCATGATGGAGGTTCACATTTTGTGATATTCCGTGCACCGGGGCTCTACAAAGATGTATCATGATCTTAAGAAAGTCTTCTAGTGGAATGATATAAAGAGGAATGTAGTGGACTTTGTGGCATGATGTCCAAATTGTCAGCAAGTGAAGGCCGAACACCAAAGACCCGTTAGGTTGGCATAGAACATAGAAATATCAATGTGGATGTGGGAGATGATAAACATGGACTATGTGGTAGGACTAAATCACACTCCTTGCATGTTCGACTCAATTTGGGTAATTGTGGATCGACTCATGAAATCAGCACACTTCTTAACTATTAAGAATATCGACACAGCGGAACAATAAGCTAAGTTGTATATCAAGGAAATAGTAAGGTTGCATGGAACTCCAATTTCTATTATCTTATATCGAGGAGCACAATTCACGGTTAATTTTTGGAAGAACTTTATCAAGGTTTGGGTACTCAGGTGAATCTTAATACAACCTTTCACCCGTAGACCACCGAGTAGGCAGAGAGGACTATTCAGATGCTAGAAGACATGTTACGCGATTGTGCTCTTGACTTCAAGGGTAGCTGGGATGATCATTTTCCGCTCATAAAATTTACCTACAACAACAATAATCATGCTGCCATTCAGATGGCACCTTCTGAGGCTTTATATTATAGGAGATGTAGATCTTCTATTGGTTGGTTTGAGATCGGGGAATCAGAGTCAATAGAGCTAGACCTTATGTATCAGGCTATGGAGAAGGTCGGGATTAAGGAATGGTTATAAAATTCCCGGAGTCTTAAGAAATCCTATCCGGATGTTCGTCGTAGGGATTTAGAGTTTCCAAGAGGATGATTGGGCATTCTTGAAGGTTTCCCCCATAAAAGGGGTGATTCATTTGGTAAGAAAGGAAAATTGAGTCTGAGATATGTCGGACTATACATAATCATTCAGAGGATCGATCATATGGCGTACATGCTAGAACTACTTCCAGAGATATATTTAGTGCACCCAACATTTCACATATCCATGTTGAAGAAGGTGGTTGGAGATATTGTTCCAGTTGAGACTATTGAGGTTAACGAGGAATTGATTTATGAAGAGGTTCCAGTTGCCATTTTCACTATGCAAGTTCAAAAGTTGAGAAACAAAAAGATTGGCTCCGTGAAAGTTTTATGGCCAAACCAGCAAGTCGAAAAGTCCACTTATGAGGCCGAGAAGAGTTGAAGGAGAAGTATCCTAACTTATTTGAATATCTATATAATTGTGTCCATGATGTTGAAAGGTAACTTTCTATAAATTATGTTTCCCCTATACGACTTATGTAGAGGTTACACCTTCTTGGTAATGTAATGTTTAATGGCATCGTGGATGGTGTTGTTTCCCTGTTGTTTTACATCGTTGTGGTTATGTTGTAAGGACTGGTTTTGGGATTCTCTAGCAGGTGGATATGCCCAATTACAGGAGAGACTCTAGCAAAATTTTGGAAATTTAGGAAGATAGTCGAAAATTTGGAACTGCTCGTGTATGTTATAGCAGCTGAGTCACATCGGATGCCAATGGTGAATTTTGACCCTCATTCGAGGATGAATTATCTTAAGCGGGGGAAGAAGTAAGGCCCCGTAAAATTTCATCTAAAACCCTGGTTTCGTGGTGCCAAGATAGATTTAGGTGTTTATGGTTGTAGAGATTGATGTTTGAAATCATTCCCCTTAATTGGGATGAGATCGATGTGATGGTATTGTTCCCCTTAATTTGGATGAGATTATTACTAGCAGATTGTGATGTCGACCCACACGTCATTATGGTGAGATGCCTTAGCCGGTCGGGCTGAGATAGGATGCCAAGCCACACACATGGTGCTGTTGTGATTGGATGTCTCTGATGAGACGACTTAGCTGATCGGGCCGAGACCGGACTCCGAGCTAAAAACACGATGGTTTATTGGTACTAAAGATATCCCAACCAAAAATAATAAAAATTTATTTGAAACTTATTTTTGCTCCTAACTCGATGTTTTGGTATTGTTGAGGCTTCCATTGATTCTATGATTGCTCTTCTTGGTATTATTATTCATTTTATTGAGCGGCTGTTTATTCATTCATACTAGTACGACCCCATAAAATTTCACCTAAAACCTAGGGTTTCGTGGTGCCTAGATAGATTTAGGTGTTGATGGTTATAGAGATTGATTTGATGAAATTATTCCCCTTAATTGGCATGAGATTCATGTGATGATATTGTTCCCCTTAATTGGAAGAGATGATTGCTCGCTGATTGTGATGTCGACCCATACGTCATTGTGGTGAGACGGCTTAACCGATCTGGATGAGATCGGATACCATGTCGCACACATGGTGGTTTTATGATTGGATGTCTATAAGGAGACGACTTAGCCGACTCTGTGCTAAAAATACGGTGGTTTATTGGTACTAAAGATCTCCCAACCAAAAATAATGAAAATTTACTATCACACCTCCTTTTTACACACCTACCCTGAAGGATAAGTGTATAAGAGAGTTTTTCTATTTAAAGTGACATTATTCGAAATGAAATTATTTATTTATATTTAGAGTCGCCACTTGGGATAGGATTGTCTTTTGGTGTCCCAAGTCACCGGTTTAACTTGAATCCCAAATTGAGGAAAATTTCGACTTCCAGTTGGAGTCTGCGAACCAGAAATTCTGAATAAGGAATTTTGTTGACCCGAGGGAAGGTATTAGGCACCCCCGGATCCCGTGGTTCTATAACGGTCGCTTAAATTATTATAATTGGCTTAAAAAAATCTGATTTTAATACATGTTTTAACTTATGTGCTTTTTAACTTTGAACTGCTTTTATCATTACTTTTTAAAGAATTGCAAAGTCGTAAAAATACGTCTTGAACCACGTCGCATCAATGCACCCGTGGTTGTTAACATATTTCGACTTTGTTGAGATTTGGATTTGGGTCACATAAATGCACACCCGAGTTCAGGAAAGTAATATTATTAAGAACGCGCCTGAAGCGTCTAACGCATTATTATTTTTGGGGAAGGCCGCGAAATTCGCTAAATGGCCCATCCCGAATTCTAAGCATTTTTAATTAAATATTGAATGAGGGACCCGCAATTTGCATTTTATTTAGCGAGGATCGTCTCATCATTTTTATTTAAAGGCCAATCCTGAAGTGACTACGATTTTTCTATTTACTTTGTCTCTAAAAATACAAGAAAAAGTCCTAAATAGTCTGTTGTTGAACTGAGGTAATCCAGGTAGGAAATAACATTGGACATGGGTCCACATTTCAGAGAGCTTGAGGGCTAAACTGCACAAGGCCTCGTTCGAACTCTCACGGCTACAATTAGATTTAACCACAATTTGGGCCAAGGTTTGTAGACCAAGAGTGGAGGCTGCGAATTTCAAGGCCGAACTCAATGTCTAATTCCCCGCTGGGATGCTAATTTTAGTAACATACAGATCAGTATAGAAATAAAGATTTATTCCAGATGATTTGAACCGATTATGCTAAAAAATGAGAGATACTAAGCGTCTAGTATGACATGCAAGTATTGAATAACTAAATTGTGTAATAATGATGACTGATTTGAATTAAACCTGTGATTGCCAGATTAAAAAAAAACTACAAGATAACGGATTATTTAAGCTCAAACTCCTTTTAACAGAGTAGACATGCATGTGAGACCAATATTTTAATTGTTCATCTATATTTAACAACATATCGAATTGTACTGCCATTCTGAACTTAAAAACCACTTCATGTCTACTGAAATAATTTCATGATAGAACTGCATTACAACTTCATTACGGCTGATTAACTTCATAAAATGACAGGGAAAAACTACTGGAATTAACCTCAACTGATTACGACATTACTCTATCAACCTACAAGGACCATAATTATCACTGAATGCTTGACTAATAGTACTCACATAAGCATGAGAAAACGATAACTCACATAGTCCAACTTGGTCCAGTTATAATATAACAGTCCAATACAAGACGGCAGTCAAAGAAAAACAGTCCAAATTAACCTACAAGAAGTCCTAATTATACAGCCATATGTTTATTGCTCAAATCAATACCAGCTTAGTCCACTAACAAAAATTAACAATCTAAACGACTAAAATATTTAGCGATAAACATCAAACAGCTTCCAAAGTGCATAGATCTGATAGTAATTTTCATTTCAACTTCAATTTGGAGCTACATGGAAGCAATTCGAGGAAGTGTACTTGGGAAATAGAATTTCAACAGAACAAGAAACGATCAGCAATAGCAATGCAACAGCAATAGTTCAGGAACAATTTCAGCAAACTAGCAGGGAATTAACAACATAGCAGTAGCAGGATCAACTTTTGAATCAAAACTAAACTCTCAAACAACCAGGGACACCTCAATACTCAAAAAACCCAATAAACTAGCCCAAAACAGACTGATTGAACCCCGAAATTAAAAAGAAAACTCCTCTGAAACCTCAAATTACCAGAAAATGAACTAAGAGATGTAACTCAGCTACTAAAACCAGAGATGAACTTGGAAATTGAGTGAAACAGTATTGTTTTTGGGATTTTCTTTTCTTTTTTGTATTTTTTGTTAGTTTTTTGGGTTTTTTGAATGCTGAATTTCAAAACTAGATCTGAAAAACTAAGAGATCTTTTGGGGGGGGGGGGGGATTTTTGAGCTGAAAAACCTTTTTAATCAAGGCACTAGGGATGCCTTTTATAGGCAAGAAATGGGGAAGAATGTTCTGGAAGGGTTTTCCTATTTTCTCCCTTTTTTTATTTGAGAAATCGGTTATTAACCCCAATTTTATGACTTGTTACCCAAGTTACTGTATTAAAAATGCAGAAACTTACACTAAGGCCCCCTTCTACAAGGCCCTAGGGTGTTCTTCTACCTATGGAATACCTATACTACCCTTATTTGGGTTCTAAAATTACCATGTCTTAACAAACCGGCCCTTTCCCATGCCCAAATTACCTCTGACTACTCCCTGAAATTACTAACACTAGCTAAACTTTATCAGCTATAACCAATCCTAAACTAGTTTAAACTAAATAAGAAATTTTTGACTGCAAACACTAAATTAACCTAATTAAAAGCCATGCTGAATTACTAAATTAAAACTAATTAATATCAAACAAAGTCAGTTAAACTAACCAAGCAGAAAATTAAATTAATGGTTTAAAAACTAAACTAGAACAAATTCAAGAACGAGATCAGTATTGAATCAAAACAAAACAAATCCTAAGTTAATAATCAAACTAAAAACCAAAAAATTAAACGAACCAGACTCAGACAGTCAATCAGAATGTGAAACCAAAACAAAATTGACAAAAATTAAAAACAACAATTAAACTAGAACCTAACAATAAAAAAAAAATAAAAGAGAAAGGGGGAAAACGAAGAAAAAGTCATTGAACTCACCAGACTGCCCTTGACTTGATAAATTTCTTTGGCGTTTTTGGGTTATAATTGTCCTTAATCATGTGTTTCATGAGAAAACACATGATTAAGGTTTATTATAACCCAAAATCGAAGAATATCCAACTTTAGCATTTTAAGGTTTCTAGAAAAATTTTGATTTAATATTCGACGCCTTCTGGTGATATTCGAAGGGAAATAGTTGCATATTTGGGCTGAGGGAGTTAAGGAGATTCAAGGATGTAAGTTTGGTCAAATTTGGATGAGTTTGCGTTTTGGCCGGACTTTTCGATTTAATATTCGAGAGTATTGGTTAGGTTTTGAGAGAAATTGAGCCCGAATATGGAAAGAGGGGGTGGAGGAGCATCTGTGGTGTAATTTTGGGGTCCATCGGAGCATCGCCGCTGGAAGCACGGCGGGTACGGTGGTGTTACACCGGTGGCTGGAGACGGGGTAGGGGTACGAGGAGGGTAAAGAGTATCTAGTGTTTGTGTTAGTTTTTCAGACAAATTTATTAATAACCAAAGTATGGATTCGGGCCATTGGATTAGGGAGATGAACGGCCAGGATTGATCGACTCTCAAAAGACGTCGTTTCAATAGTAGAGGGGCAGGCCGGGTTTTGGGGTATGGACTGGGCTGGAATTTTGGTCCAGTTTTTGAAGGGTTATTTGGGCTAAGACTGGATTTTGGTCCAAATATTTGGTCTTTTATCAAGACCATGCCCTTTTTAATTCTCTCTCTTTTTTTTTTTAATTCCTTTTTGCATTTATTTTGTATTTTACTTATTATTTTTTTTTGTATTTTCTGATTTCATTATGTAAAATAAAAGACCCAAATAAAATCTAAGATGATACTAATTAACTAATTCCTAATTTAAGAGGAAACTAAATAAAAAATATAAAATGTAAAATTTGAAATTGTAAAAAGACTATTTTTGTTGTTTTTCTCTTATTTTAGTAATGTTAATTGACTAAAATATAAAATCGAATTCTGAATGAAAATATACTATTTTTGTATTTTTGTGAATTATGGCAACTAAAATGCACACAAAAATACAGACAAGGCACAAAATCATGCAATTAATTCAAATAATAAAGAAAATCCTAATTCTAAGAAATTTATAGGAATAGTTTAAGCGTGGGAAAAATCATGTGCTCACAGCTACCCCTCTTTGCTCGAAGACACGAAGGGTTTTCGGGCAAAGACAAATGAGCACCATGAAGGATTTTGCCTACTTAGCACTCCATGAGAAGCATTTTGAAAACCATCTGACCGAACCCTGCTTCAAAGGTTGTCTACATATCCTTGGCTATAAAGGAATCAGGTCAGTATAGTTCTATAAAGTTTGGTAGCTGGGATTACTAGGAGCTGTGATTTCACTTTTGTTGCTGCTACTACTGCTTGCTGAACTCCTTATTACACCAAAATGAAAATCAATGCCAAGCTAGCTATGCTTATCAACTATGAGTTACAAGATTCCTATCTATAATTTTCTTGAAACTTGATCTTGAGTCTTAGCTGATTTTGCTGTGGACCCTGATCTAAATCTTGATGCTCGTAAGTTGTAGGTGTTTGCTTCGTCATGCAGCATTAGGTCAAAAATAGGATCAGCGGAACTTGTGACTTCAATCAGGTTTTGAGCGGTCCGCACCCTTACTTGCTTCGCATTTGAGTTCATTTCTTTTGTTCCTTTCTTCTTTTCTTGATTCTGGATTGAGACTCATTCCATTGGTCATCTCACACCCTGTGTCTTGAGATTGACCTGTGTAAGATACCAAAACAAACAAACGAATGAAATTTTTCTGCCCAGTTTTCACTAGGAAAATTTTGTGAGTTAGTTGTGACACATATCTAAGCAATCAAATCAGGATTGTGTAGGGAGATCCTCAGTTCTTGGCCGGGATTTGGGAAGAAAAAGCTCCTCGGTTTTTTGGTTGGGAGATCCTCAATTTTTTGGCCGGGATTTGGAAAGAAAAAAGGTCCACGATTTTTTTGCTGGGAAATCCTCGATTTTTTGGCTGGGAGATCCTCGATTTTTTGGCCAGGATTTGGAAAGAAAAAGCTCCACGATTTTTTGGCCGGGAGATCCTCCGTTTTTTGGCCGGGATTTGGAAAGAAAAAGCTCCACGATTTTTTGGCCGGGAGATCCTCGATTTTTCGGCCGGGATTTGGAAAGTAAAAGCTTCTCGGTTTTCGGCCGGGAGATCCTCGATTTTTTTGGCTGGGATTTGGAAAGAAAAAGCTCCTCGGTTTTTGGCCGGGAGATCCTCGATTTTTTGGCTAGGATTTGGAAAGAAAAAGCTCCTCGGTTTTTTGGCCGGGATTTGGAAAGAAAAAGCTCCTCGATTTTTTGGCCGGGATTTGGAAAGAAAAAGCTCCTCCGTTTTTTTTTTGGCCGGGAGATCCTCGGTTTTTTGGCCAGGATTTGGAAAGAAAAAGCTCCTCGGTTTTTTGGCAGGGAGATCCTCAGTTTTTTGCCGGGATTTGGAAAGAAAAGGCTCCTCGGTTTTTTGGCCGGGAGATCCTCAATTTTTTGGCCGGGATTTGGAAAGAAAAAGCTCCTCGGTTTTTTGGCCGGGAGATCCCGAGATTTGGAAAGAAAAAGCTCTTATGCTACTATGATTTGTTCTTTTTTTAGGGTTTTCGTTTTCATTTATTTTCTTCTTTTTCTTCTTTTTTTTCTTCTTTATTTAGCAAAATACATGAAAGAATTTTGGGGAAACTCCCTTTTTGGTCGTTTTCCTGCTGCAAAGCTGTTTCAACGCTTGCGCATCATTTCTTTTGGGCTGCACCTACTTCTTACACGGTTGCTCTGAATAAGACCTATTTTCAACAAAGAACAATTTGTTAGTTTAAAATGGTGGTTGGTTCTGTGGGCTTGATCATCCCAAATGCTTGATCCCGACCCCTTTTCCGTTGAGAACTTTGCTGCTTGTTGGCCTTGAGGGTGAATCTCTTTTCAAAACGACCGGGTCCAACTCTCAAGGCTTCATTATGACTCGCCCATGTGGGCTCTGGCCCTTTCACTTTATTCTTCCCTTGGGACCTTTGCCTTTGACTTCTTTTCTTTTCCAGTGTTTTTTTTTGCTTCGAAAGCATCAACCACTATGGTCAGTCGGGATTGGCCTGACGCACTCGCTGAGGCTGGGAATTTTCTTCGACTCTGACCAGGCGGAACCCTGTGAAGCCGGTCCTGCCACTTTTTCTTTGTAATAGTTATGAAATCAAAGTTAAACCGAAAGGGATTCAAAGAAAAGTATACAAAAGGCAAGCATATGAGTTTAAAGAGAAACGTCCCTTTCGGGGGAAAAGAAGGACTTATCTGGGGTGCATGCTGGCTTCAAATGAACATGATATGCTTCTTGGACTGGACGCTCGACCCACAAAAATTTTTCAGCTTCTTGTGAACCTATTGATTAGTGTTTCAAAACCAGGGAACCTTGCCAGGACTCTTTTCGTGGTGAGACGTCTTCTTTTCGGCCGACAGTGCCCTTTGCAGGTTTTCGCCAATCGACCTCTCTCATTTCTCTTCTCACCGTCGCCCGATAGTGATCTTTGCGAGTTTTCACTAAGCGGACTCTCTCATTTCATTTTCTCTACTCACCATCGCCTTATGGTGCCCGAAGGTTTTCACCAATAAGACTCTCTCATTTTATTTCTCTCAATTTGAATTGCATCGGATTCCGACAATGATGTTTTCCACTTCCCTGCCTTTGGCAATTGATCGGAAGGACTTGGACGAGGTTAGGATTTTGGGCGGAACTACAACTTTGGAACCATTTCGGCGGATTCATGGTCGAACTATTATATTATCTGCCCCAGTTTCATCTTTTTGGGAAATTGGGATATTTGTTTTGGTGTGACTGAACCTCAGGGAGAGGCTACCTATGTATCCTTTCGGAATCAAGTCAAACGTAGTTCAGGCAAATAATTTTTGTTTTTTGTTTTGTTTTTGTTTTCTTTTTCTTTTTCTTTTTCTTCTCTTTTTTTTTCTTTTTCGTTTTCTTTTTTTCTTTTCTTTTTCTTTTTCTTTTCTTTTTCTTCTTTGTTTTTTCCTTCTTTTTGTACTTTCGGGTTCCAAAGAGGGTGACCAATGAAGCGGAACCGGCTCAAATGGTTTACGATGGACTGATAGTGTCTAGGGTAGCGGGAAGGAAAGCTTTCGTCATCTCAATTACATAAATCCATCAAACCAGGGGACCTAGACATAATACCTTTTGACTGCATCTGTATTGACTGCTATTTCAGGATCATTTCCTTCGACGTATCCTAGATACAGTGCTCCTCTTGGCAATATCTTCCGGATTATGTACGGACCTTTCCAATTAGGAGCAAACTTTCCTTTTGCTTCATGGTGAAGAGGGAGAATGCGTCCGACCACGAGCTGTCCCACTTCAAAATTCCTAGGACACACTTTCTTGTTATAGGCGCGAGCCATTCTTTGTTGGTACAACTGCCCGTGGCAAATTGTGGCCATCCGTTTTTCATCAATTAATGATAACTTCTCTAGCGGGGTTTTGACCCATTCACTGTCCTCAATGTCTGCTTCAATGATTATGTGAAGCGAAGGGATGTCTACTTCTGTAGGTATGACTGCTTCAGTTCCGTAAACCAATATGCCACTGCCTAGAGCTTTGAATCATCTTTTTCAAAATCTTCTTGATGTTCTTATTTGCTGCTTCAACGGCACCATTGGCTTTTGTCCGATAAGGAGTAGAGTTTCTGTTTGTAATCTTGAATTGTTCACATACCTCTCCCATCAGACGACTATTCAAGTTTATAGCATTGTCGATAATGATAGCTGCAGGAATGCCAAAGCGGCAAATGAGATTGGAGTGCACAAAGTCTACCACAGCTTTCTTGGTGATCGACTTGAGAGTGATGGCCTCAACCCATTTTGTGAAGTAATATGATTGCAACCAATATGAACCTATGCCCATTTGAAGCTTTTGGCTCGATCAACCCAATGACATCCATACCCCAGGCAACAAACGGCCAAGGTGCTGACATCGGATGAAGCTCTATTGGAGGTGCATGAATCAAATCACCGTGTACCTGGCATTGATGGCATTTTCGAACAAAACTGAAGTAGTCCTTTTCCATGGTTATCCAATAATATCCCGCTTGCAGGATTTTCTTTGCCAAAACATATCCATTCATATGAGGTCCGCACACCCCTGCGTGCACTTCATGCATAATTCTTCCGGCTTCCTCGGCATCAACACATCTTAGCAAGTTGAGGTCCGGGGTCCTTCTATACAAAACATCACCGCTTAAGAAGAAGCCACTTACATGCCGTCTAATGTTTCTCTTCTTATCTCCAGTGGCTTGCTCGGGTTATTCTTATGTTTTCAGAAATCTTTTGATATCATGATACCAGGGCTGAATGCTGGGTTCCACCTCGACTGCATTATAATAACCGTGGCTTTCTTTTATTTGGATTTCCAGGGGATCAATATGGGCATTGCCTAGGTAAGGCAGCATTGAAGCTAAAGTGGCGAGTGCGTCAGCTAGTTCATTGTGGCATCGAGGAATGTACCTGAACTCTATTGACTTGAAGCGTTTGGTGAGATCTTCCACATGCTGCCGATATGGAACGAGCTTAACATCTTGAGTCTTCCACTCTCCCTGTGCTTGCTGGATAATCATATCGGAGTCCCCCATGATCAATAAATCTTCAACATCTTGGTCAATGGCCATATTCATGCCCATGATGCAGGCTTCATGTTCAGCTGTATTGTTTGTGCAGAAGAATCGGAGCCTAGCCGTAGCTGGATAGTGTTGACCATTGGGTGAGATAAAGATTTCCCAAATGCCAACACCTCTTGCGTTTACCGATCCATCAAAGAACATTTTCCAAGCACGAGTGTCTTCAAAGATAGCTTCTACTGATTTGACTTCTTCATCAGGGAAGTATGTGCTCAATGGTTGGTATTCCTCGTCAACCGGGTTTTCCGCTAAATGATCTGCCAACGCCTGGGCTTTCATTGCTATGCGAGTGACATAGACTGTGTCAAATTCAGTGAGCAGGATTTGCCATTTTGCCAGTCTCCCAGTGGGCATCGATTTCTGGAATATGTATTTCAATGGATCCAACTAGGTTATGAGGTAGGTAGTGTGGGCTTGAAGATAGTGTCTCGACTTTTGAGCGACCCACGTCAGAGCACAACATGTTCTCTCCAACAAAGTATATTTGGCCTCGTAGCTGGTGAACTTCTCACTCAGATAGTAGATCGCCTGCTCTTTCTTGCCGGTTATATCGTGTTGCCCCAGAATGCAACCAAAAGAATTTTCCAACACCGTCAGATACAAGAAGAGAGGTCGCCCTGGCTCCGTTGGGACCAACGTCGGAGGATTTGACAGATATTCCTTGATCTTGTCGAAGGCCTTTTGACATTCGGTTGTCCATTTGATTGCTGCATTTTTCTTCAACAGTTTGAATATGGGCTCACATGTGGTAGTCAGTTAAGCAATGAACCGACTAATATAGTTTAACCTGCCCAATAAACTCATCACATCTTTCTTAGTTCTCGGAGGAGGCAGATCTTGAATGGATTTTATCTTCGTGGGATCTAACTCAATACCTCTCCGACTGACTATGAAACCCAGGAGCTTGCCTGATGGGACTCCGAAGGCATATTTGGCCGGATTTAGCTTCAAATCATACTTGCGCAACTGTTCAAAGAACTTTCTCAAATCTTGAACGTGGTCACTCTGAGTTCGGGACTTGATGATTACATCATCCACATACACCTCTATCTCTTGATGCATCATGTCATGGAAAATGGCAGTCATGGCTCTCATATAGGTTGCCTTGGCATTCTTCAGCCCAAATGGCATGACCCGAAGCAGTAGGTACCCCATGGTATAGTGAAAGCTGTCTTCTTGGCATCTTCTTCATTCATTAACATCCACGAAGGACTGTATTTCATGTTTGGCGCAATTATCAACAAGGATATGGATGTTGGGCAACGAAAAATTATCTTTGGGACTCACCTTATTCAAATCTCGATAGTCCACACACACCCGGGTTTTCCCGTCTTTCTTTGGCACTGGAACCACATTGGCTAGCCATGTAGTATATCGGACCACTCGGATTACCCCCGCCTTCAGTTGTTTTGTCATTTATTCTTTAATCTTATCACTGATATCAGTTTTAAACTTTCTTTATTTTTGTTGCACAGAGGACAATCGGGGTAAATTGGCAGTTTGTGCACTACTAGATCCACACTTAGTCTTGGCATGTCATCATACGACCAAGCAAACGCATCTTTAAAATCAAACAAGAGTCGGATTATTGTATCTCGAGTTTTCTCATCTGTGTAAATGCTTATTTTGGTTTCCCTTATTTCTTCGGCAGTTCCCAAATTAAGCGATTCAGTGTTATTCAGATTTGGCTTAGGTTTTTTCTCAAATTGTTCCAATTCTCGGTTTATTTCCCTAAAAGCCTCTTTTTCATCATATTCCGGTTCTTGATTCATTATTTCACAGTTAGACAGCGTGTTTGAGTCTGGGCATGAAGTTCGCAAGCATGTCATGTTATTTAGAGTCGCATTATTATAACTGAAAAGAAAAGATGAAAGGAAAAATAAAAAAAATCAGAAAGAATAAAGAGAAAATGGATGATGAAATATTGATTTCATTTCTTGGAATTTGGAAAGATAACAGGGTTTACATTCAAGAATTTAAAAGACAAGAAACTAAAAGAAACATCCGAGTTACACCCTGAAACAACTCGATATGCAGAAAAGGTGACAGGGCTAGTCTACCGGGACTCCCGTCTGATCGGGAATGGCGTAGCCTTCCAATTTTGGAGTTTGACGTCTAGTCCCATGTAGAGCACCTCAACGGTGCTAGTCCCTTCCCCCGACTGGACCATGTTGGTTTCATAAAGCATTTGCCTCATAGCTCCACAGATATCTTCTATTTCATCAGCCGTGAATGCCTCATCATCTTCTTCTTCACCATACGTAGGCTTGACAAAGTTCTCATACAGATGTGGCAACGGTTGCGGCAGAACCCATCCTTCTTTCTTTCTTTCGTCGGCCCATTTATCTTCATCTGGGGTAGGGTGGAAGCCTATCCCGAAATACTTTTTTGCTGCGGGTAGCGTTACCGGTTCAGATATTCCTTGCAAAGCTTTTCCCAACCCTTTTCCTAGTTTAAAACCGTATCTAATCATTTCTTTGGCTACCATGATCGAAACATTAGATAAGAAAGGCTGGGGGCATGGATGTCCTTCCTCATACTGATCAGCTACCACAATTTCAAAGGCTTGATAGACAATACGCTCACCTCCCTCCCTCGCCTCCAGGCATGGGATAAATGGGTCACGATATATGGAATGCTCACCTTCCCCATGGACCACGATCTCCTGATCTTCATGCTCAAATTTCACCATCTGGTGGAGGGTAGAGGGCACAACTCCTGCAGCATGAATCCAAGGCCTTCCCAGAAGAAAATTGTAAGATGTATCCATGTCTAACACCTAGAAATTCACCTCGAAGTCCACCGGGCCTATGGTCAGTATCAAATCAATTTCACCGATGGTATCTCTTTTAACACCATCGAAAGCTCTTATGCAAACATTATTTGGACGAATCCTTCCCGTCCCTATCTCCATTCTTTTCAAAGTGGAGAGTGGGCAGATGTCGACCCCCGAGCCTCTGTCCACCATGACCCGCTTAACATAGTAATCCTCACATTTGACAGTCAGGTGCAAGGCTTTATTGTGGGCAGCTCCTTCTGGAGGCAAATCGTTTTTATTGAGGTAGAGTTGGTTGACGGCGAAGAATCTTTCTACCATCATTTCAAGTTGTTCAACCAAAGTCTCGATTGTCACATATGCTTCATTCAGAGTTTTCATAAGGATCTTCTGATGTTCGGCAGATTTGGCCACCAGTGACAACAGTGACACTTGCTCAGGACACTTCCTCAATTGGTCTACTGTTTCATAATCCGACATTTTCATTTTCTGAAAGAAAGCCTCTGCTTCTTCAGCGCTCACCGGCTTCTTAGATGGAAAGCGCTTTCGTGTGACGCTGTTTACCTCTTGTATATTTGAATATTTTTCAACAGGGACTGTTCCTGGAAGTTCTCCCAAAATTTCCTTGCCTTTGTATGTGACCACTGTTTGTTGGTAGTTCCACGGCACTACAGAGGGGTCGGTCATTGGTTTCTGTGGTGCGCGTCCAATAACCACTGGCTCATTCAGCCGAGATGGCTTAATTGACTCCGTACCACATAGGCCCCTTTCGGCACATACATCGGCGTCCCCTTCTTTATTTCAAACTTCCTTGGAGTGCCCACAACCAGTGGTTTCTCTTCGCGACCTCGAGGAACATACAGAACCTCGTGTTTATGAGGCACCGGCTCTGCTTTTGTCTTAACTTTCCTCTCAGGCTCAATTTTTACTGTTTTATTCTTCTTCTCCCCTTTTTCCTGCTTCGGGACTGCCCTGGGCTTCCTTTCGGCATCGATAATAGAAATTATGGCTTTCAGAGCCGAATCAAATTCTCAGTTTTCACAAATCATACCGATTACCGGCCCATTGTTATGAGCGGGCAAAGGATTATTGGTAACATTCAGGTCTTCTTCATCCCTCAACACTATTTTCCCTTGTTCGATAAAATCTTCCACAGCTTTTTTCAATGTCCAGCAGTTGTCAGTACTATGCCCTTCAGCTCCTGAATGATAGACACAATGGACATCCCGTTGATAGGCTGGAGATTTCGGGTTCGGTCTATTTTGGGGGATAAGCTATAATAGATTCATCTGGACGAGCTTCGGGAACAAAATGGAGTATGGTTCACCAATCGGGGTAAAATTTGGTCGTCTAGGAGGTTCCTGAGGGCGAAAATTATTTTGTGGTGGTCGGGGGTTGTATTGGTTTTGGTAAGAAGGGTGGTTTCTTTGGAATGGAGGTGGGTTTCGGTTAGCTTGTGGTTGCGGCGGCCGAAAGGTTGAGTATTCATGATCGCATAAGGTGGAGGAGCATAAGTCATATCTGTGTGAGGAAAATAGTGCTGAGGGGCTCTTTATGAGAACACCGGTCTAGGAGCCCGGTACCTTCTTCCTCCCTATGCTGCCATCACTATTTCTTCTTTCTTTTTACCTTTAGCCATTCCTCCAGACCCGCTTGGATGGCTTGGGAGGTTGCTCTTATTGCCGACTGGCTTAAGATTTTGCCAGTTTTTAGCCCATTCTTTACCATCTCTCCGATTTTTATTGCCTCCGCTGATAATAGGTGAATTTGACTATAATCACACCTTAAATAATCACATTCTTATGTTGTTTTGATGATATATATGATAAAAAAATGCTCTTATTAGTGTTTTTCATGATTTATAGGAAATAAATGGCTAAGGAAGGCTAAGGAGCTATTTTGGAGTCAATACTGGAGAAAAGAGGCCAAAAATGCAAATTCCCATTGAAATCACATTGTACCAGCCCTTTAGTGCCGACAGTACTGTTCCACCGCGGTAGAACCGCGGTGAAAAGCTGCTGCAGAAGATTGAAGAACCAGAGGCACTGTTCTGCCCCGGTTCCACCGCGACCGCGGCAGAACCGCGGTAGGCGCCGTAAAGTTAAGGGACCAAAGTGTAAAAACGGGATTTTTAGACCTAAACCCTGTTTAAACCGTAGACTTCGCCCAAAGGAGACAATGAGTGATTTTTAGGTTATCTTGGAAGGAAAAACTATTGTGAGGGATCTTTCCCAACATCTTTCTTCTTTTCTTTTTGTTTTTGATAATGAATTCTATTCTAGTTTATTTACCCATAGTTATGAGTAGCTAATTTCTTTGTCTAAGGTCTTGATGGAACCTATTGGGGGATGAAATTCTCGTTTATATTAATGCAAATTTGCCAATGTTAATCTTTATTTATTCAACTATGTTCTTATTGTAGTTAATTGACATGATCCTCAATTAGCTGTGCCTATTCAGTGTGCATAACTTGGAGAAGAGTGCATATTTAGGTAGTTGTTGAATAACACCACTCCTAAAGAATAAGAGGAATCTATATCTGCGGGTTTAAAGG